>PVJA010030892.1:0-25383 GCA_004027025.1 Myocastor coypus
AGAGGGGAGAGGGGAGAGGGGAGAGAGGAGAGAGGAGAGGAGAGAAGAGGACTGACAAGGGCCGGGGAGATAGCTCTGTGGCACAAGGGCCTGCCTGGTAAGTGCAAGGTCGTGAGCTCAAACCCCAGTCCCACAAATAAATAAATAAATAAATAAATAAAACTGTAGATGATTTTTCTAGTATTTTGAAAAAAATATATAAAACATTTAAACAATCTATATTTTTATACTTTCTAGAGTTAAAGTTGTTCATTAATGAAAATAAAACATAACATCTACAAGATCTAAACTGCTTTGAAAACAAACACAAATTTTTCATTACCAACAACAGTCTAGCTTCTGCTCCTATATTTCCCAACTATGATTTTTGTAGTATGATTTTTTTTTTCAACAAGCAAAAGCTGGTATCATGTAGATCTAAAAATGAGTTCAGTGATATATAATACAAAACATGGTAATACAAAAATAATAACTGACATCACATCAGAAATATGGATAGGGCAATATAAATGCCTTTTTTGGAGGAAGACTACCTGATGCTCTAAGTTGACCAAGCAACTGTGTTCTCATGCCTATAATTATTTCCATGGTAGCTTGTGAAAGAAAATTCTTTTCACAAAAAGCTCGCTCCCATCCATCACTTCGAGCTTTCTGCCAGGCCTATAAAAACAGAATAATTACAAACAAGACACATATACCAATAACTTTGTGGTGAAGCAACAAAGCAACCAAAAATCACTTTCTGAATCAATCCAAGTCAGTTCTTATTTCAGTTGTCCTATAAAACATAAGACTGATCAAATAAAGTGTATCACTAATTTATACTTCAGTTGCTATAACAGCCAGTAAGTTTATAAAATGCCAATAAGAACTAAGTATCAAAATGACCTAAATGACTAGTATTATAACAATATTTACCTTCATAGAAAAACTTACTAATATTATTTCCCAAAATTGTGGAAGGTTTTCAACTAAATCACTAACACATTGGTATCTAAGAATATTGCCTAAAATAACTTGCACATCAACCCATTAAACTGAGAATAATCTACATATAGTATTAAAAAGCTATTAATTGAAAATGAGTTCTCATCCTTTAGAATATAACTGAAAGACTAAAGCAGTAATTTATCCTGTCTGCTTTTGTGGAAGCAGGGAAATACAAACAAAATCCAGAAATTTCACCACATTTTCTTTCATCATTCAACTCATCTATTACAATGGCATATAGTCTGCTCAACTAATAAAATGAGCTAACCATTAGTCATATTCACAGATCTCACAATTGTTTTTTAAATGTACATATGTACTTAAAAATCCTATATGTTTGAAATACAGAATTTATACTTTCAGGATAAAAAAAAATGTAAATTTATAATATATATGTAGCCAGAGCCTACATTCAAGATAATTTAAGGATAACAAAAACACTTATCTTGTCAAAAAATAACATATCCTTCTCCATATATGTGAATTTCTAAATTATATGTAATTTCTTTCTCAGAAGCTCATTTCCCTTTTTTCCTCTATTTCTATTATCTTAAATTTTAAATGATTCTTGGATTTTTGCTTTATAAAATTATGTTCTTGACATGGTATCTTGAACACAAAAAATGATGTATTTTTAAAGATCTAATAAATGGATATTAAATATAATACAACTTTCTTTCAAGCTAAATACATATACACATATATGTATACACACATTGTCATATGAAGAAAGTAAGGGAAAAAACAAAGTAGAGTAAAAGTGGCAATTTTAACATTAACAGTAAGAAGGTATTTTTCTGGGCTTTTAATAAAATGGAACTTCACAAGTAAATCAAAATTAATGGAATTTTTGTTATTGCTTACTATTATTTTAAACTGTTACACTTACTCCAGAAATCTGTTTAACACAATTATCTTGAGAAACAAATGACAGTAATGGTACCTGAAATGCTCTGAGAAGTGCCATGTGATCACTGAAGGTTCCTGCAGTGAAACGTTTCCTGCAAAGCATAGCAGCACGTTTTTGAGAGGCCTGAGTAGGCAGTACAAATGGGTCTCGGTAAGCTAGTGTGCAGGCAATTGTAAGGATGGGGTCTAGACACTTTAAAACAACAGCAGATAGCACCATTTTCCCAAGATGTGGTTCTACTGGCAAATCAGCCAGGTGATATCCAAGTTCAGTGAGATCTTCCCATGTATCCATTGCATCTATGGTCTAAATCAAAACAGAGAATAGAATTCTACATAAACAAAAATTGCATTTCACTTTAAAAGCCCAGAAAAAATAATGCAAATTTTCAGTCAACCATGGTGGTACATGCCTGTACTCAGGAGGCTGAGGCAAGAGAATCACAAAGAGATCAGTGTTAGCCTGGGTGATCTAGTGAATTCAAGGCCAGCCTAAATTACAAAGTGAGATCCTATCTCAAACAACCAAACAAAAATTTTCTTTTTTACTGAATCTCATAAAAACACTTTTCTTCAAATATATACATGTATATATACCCTGTTTTATCTATTATTAATTTTAAGTACTATTCAAAGAATCTGATCATCTAAGATAGTTTTGTAACAACTTAAAATTAGTTACCACATATTTCGTTTGAATTTCAAGTAATACACATCAAGTAAAATAAATCTGTTAAGATACTAACCTTAAGCATCTGAACAGCATTTCGTACAATTAAAGCTGGTGGAGGCTCAGGAGCTTTCATAAGGAAATCAGCAATGGTACAATTAATTGGAGCTAACAGCTTGGTATGTAAACAAAGTTCCTGTAAGTCAAAACAGTAAGTAATTTTAGAAAAATTAAAAAGAATAGATTTTTTTTATTTTTAAAGAAATCATGGGCATCATAGTTCCCAAACACAGTCTTGGAAAGTCTTAAATTAGAATGAGTGAGAGAGGGCACCATTTTTCTACTAAATATAGGCTTGTACTTTCCCCTCAGATGCCAGAATTTCAATAAAAATCTTTGGTCAACTGAGACCAAAACTGTCAAGGGAAGCATCTCCTCACAGAGTTCTTACATATACAGTAAACACTCAGAATCATAATGCAAAAATATTATCTTTTCCATTATAAATTTTTTTCAAAAATTTATTATAGTTTGGATTTTTTTTATCCATGCAACAAATATTTAAGTACTTTGTAGGTGTAAGGCACTATGCAACAAGTTGGAGAAAAAGAAAAACAAGGGTCTGCTCTCATGTAGTTTACATTGTAGTGTAGAAAAACTTTTAAACTAAATATTTAATCAATGACCTAATTACAATTCTTGTAAGTGTTACATGGATACAACAGCCAAACAGGTAAAAGAATTTCAGGAAAAAGCAGAAGAGAAAGACCATGGAAAAATAAAGATAGATTCCCTGAGGAAATGATACTTAATACATATTGAATGAGTAGGAATGTATCATAGAAAAGAGACACAAGAGGAATTTAGTGAGGACAACACATGTTAATACTCTAAAATACAAAGAAATAAGATGTGTTTGAGAAATTAAAATTATTGATCTTTTTAAAGAAACAAAACTAGAGACAGAAAAGAACACATAATTCAGACCCTTGCTAAGAAGTTAGGTTTTATTCCAGTTATGACAAGAAAGTCTTTTCTGTCAAAGGAGATATTTAAGATAACTTTATTTTATATAAATCTCCATTCTTCTGTAAAATCTTATTTTTGTAAAATGTGCATGTGCTTATTTCACCATTTCTCAGAAAGACAACTTAGGACAAGGAGCCAAGTCCACTTGCCATAAATTTTGTTTATAACAGATTCCTAGAGTCACAGGATATGTTTTGCCCAGCAACCATGACCTCATCAAACTAGCCAATGGAGTTACATTATAAGTACCACCTGCCTACCCCACTCCCATCCCCATCCCCCACCTCCGCTCACACCCCCAACAGCATAGGCACAGTGACTTTATCTCCCTTTAGGGATAAACTGTTAGAGATAAACTGCAGGAGAACTCTTTCACCTGGCAGCACACCCTTTTTAAGAAATACAGTTTGCCTTGCCACAAACTTTTTCACAAATCTAAGTTCTTTTATCCTATTTGCAACACAGGAAAATATAGTAACATCAGGGGAACAACAAAGGCATCTGGAACTGAGAAATCACTTGAGATACATGGAAAACAAAAACATGATCCTGCATCTCTTTAGTGGTTTAGAAGCCAGCCTCTAAGCTAATACACTAAAGAAGCAAATTAACACACTTCTGGTAGTTTTCCCTACAAACTAAACAGTATATATGATTGTTTCATGAAGTTCTACAAGGTTAAGAAAAAAAAAAGGCCAAGAAATCTTACTGAATCTGGTTACAAAGTTATCAAGATAATCTCAGCATTCTCTCACGGAGATTTCAATATTACCTTTACAAACTTTATTTATTTTCTAATTCTATTGAGAATTTTTAGAATGAATACTATGTAGGTGAAACATTTAAAGTAGTACATAAAAACACTATCCTTATAAACTGGCTTGTAATTTAATTCATCCAGTTCCTTAAAATTTTGAAATCTTTTAATTTTTATACAGAAAAAAATCTTGTTATACAGTATCCACCATCCATAGTATGTAACTTTTATAAATAGATTGCTTTGCAAATCCAAGTAGAAATTAAATTGGCCCCTCGATGTCCTTACCCACTAGAAAATGTTTTAGCATTATATTTCTACCTGTAATGGCATTCTCAAGAGTTCTGGAGTCTGAAATTCCAACATATTTTGAAATCGTAGTCTACTAAACAGACGGAAACAAATTCCAGGTCTACATCGTCCCGCTCTTAAAAACAAAATACAAAATTAATACTCAAAACAAGAAATACAGGCTATAATAAACTGTAAAAGTAATGTGATTTTTTTTTTTTTTTTTTTTTTTTTTTTTTTTTTTTTTTTTTTTATCTTTTTTGAGACAGGGTCTCGCTGTGCAGTTCAGGCTGGCCTTGAGCTCACTTTTGTAGCCCCGGCTGGTCTCGAACTCGCACCAATTCTCCTGCCTCAGCCTCCCGAGTGCTGGGATTACAGGCGTGTGCCACCACGCCCGGCTCAGTAATGTGATTTGAGAGACAGAAAAACAAAGACATATGAACTGGAATCCTTATTCCCCAAGAATCCTTTTAGAAAATACTTCAATTGTCTGAGGTTCATTTCACTTACTGAGATTGACAAATAACACCTGATATACCTGTTATGGATATGATAAAAAATTAAAATATATATTTGAGATCAAGTAAAGAAAAAAGCATGAATAAATACTGGGTAATCTAAATTCAATCAATTTACCTCATAATCATAGGGACCTGTGTAACTTCCTACCAAACAACAGAAAAATACCATGAAAACAGGCAGTCTCTTAAACACATCTAGTCATTATGTCAACTAACAGTGGGAGTAAATATGTTAATTAAGAGTCAATCATCTTCTACATTGCTGGAATAAGCAATTCTTCACCAAATACTCCATACAATGTATCTTTCAGGTTTCCTACCCACCCAAATTTGTCTTATGCCTTTTGCCAGATTTTAAGAATTGATGTCTCAGAGGATGGAACTCCGTTCTTATACTACCATCTCTCCTGAGGTGATCTTAATTATGCTCCTAGCTTGGACTTTCATCCATCCTAGAGCTCCTTATCCTAATTATATACCTATATACCATAAATCTCTTGGATTTCCACAGTCAGTTCAAATTCAACACAACCAAAAGCTGGTTTTTCTTTCAAAATAAATGCTCCATCTTCCCTATCTGACAACAGCACCATCTAATTTTCTAAGATAAAAATCTGAGTAGTATCTTTGATTCTATGCTATTCATTACCTCTCCTTACTCAGACATACAACATTGCTCTCCCTAATATCTCTTTTATTAAAAATCTACTTCTTTTATTTCTACCACTACTATATCAATATAAGCTACCTTTTCATCTTTTTTTTTTTTTTTAATGTATTTTGCACGGGGTCTCACTATTTAGGTCAGACTCCCCAGCACTGGAATTATAGGTGCACACCACCATGCCCAGGCTCCACTGACTGCTCAGCGTGCCTGAGGGCAGAGTTGGCACAGCATGTGGTTCTGGAGATCAAACCCCGGTCCCTGCACTTTAGCTGACCCAAGACTATCCTTCATTTTCATCTGCACATAGATGAAAGTTATGAGAACATGTCCAGGCCATCATTTTTTTGTCCTTGACAATCTATATTCCAAATACCTGAATATTATAATTTTGTTATTTATAATTTATTATTTCAAAAGAGAAAGATAAAAGGGTCCCTAAGGACTTATCCCCAAATTTCAGCCTAATTTTACTACTGTCCTCAAAACTAAATTCTACCCAAACAACTTGCCTACTCTTTATTTATTGATCTCTCTTATTCTTTCCCTCTGACTTTTTGAAATGCCCTTTCACAGCTCCTCTGTATTTCTCAGATTCAACTTTAATTCCCCTAGAAATAGTATGCAGTTATGGCACTGATCATACAGTGTTAAAATTGCTTAGTATACTGATTTCCAAAGTGGATTCACTCTATAGTTTATTGACCACTGTATCTCTACCATGTGCATGGTTAAAAGATTTCAATAAAAATTTGTTGAAAAAAATGGCAATGAACAGGGCCTTCTACTTTCCAGGCAGGCTTTTATGCCACTGAACTATTTCCCCACCCCATTTCCATAATTTCTGACCCTTATTTTTAGCTAACAAAGTATTAACAGTACCAACTCAGTATGTGAAGTCACACTGTATCATATGAGACCAATCAACTGACTGATACATCAAAATAATAATGCTTCAGGGACTTTCTGTATGTAAACCTTCAGTAATATGAGGCACTCTTTTGCAGTTCTTTTTGTTTTTCTGTTTGTTTTTGAGATTGGGCCCTACTATGCAGTTCAAGTTGGCCCTGAAATCCCAGCAATCCTACAACCTTGGCCCACCCCCTGCTAGGATTGCAGGCATGTAGCACTATGCCCACCTCCTGAGGCATATTTTAAAGCTAGGACTTCATGCTTTCTGGCCAGTTAAAATACAGCAACTACTATAAGTAATTACTGAAAAAGATATATTTTAATCTTTCCTTTTTAAAAGTGAAAAAATGATATCAGTAATATGCATCCTCAGTTTGATTCCCAGTACTCAAAAAAAAAAAAAGCAAATTTTAAGAAATGAAGAATTGGGTTAGGGAGCTGGGGAGATGGCTCCGAGGCACAAGTACCTGCTGGGCAAGTGCAAGGTCGTGAGTTTGAACCCCAGTCCCGCAAAAAAAAAAAAAAAGAATTGGGTTAGACCCAGGCATGGTAGTGCACATTTGTAATCCCAGCACTCAGGAAGTTGAGGTAGGAGGATCTTTGCAAGTTTGAGACCAACCTGGGCTACAAAGTGAGTTCAAGGCCAGATTGAATTGCACAGTGAGAACTGGTCTGAAAAAAAACAAAAAAAAGAAAGAAAGAAAAAAAGAAAAAGAAAAAAACGGGGGTGGGGGGGCTGGAGTATAACTCTTAATAGAGCCGGGCATGGTGGTGCACACCTATAAGCCCAGCACTACGGAGGCTGAGGCAGGAGGATCAGTGTGAGTTTGAGACCAGCCTGGGCTACAAAAGTGAGCTCAAGGCCAGCCTGAACTGCATAGTGAGACCCTGTCTCAAAAAGACAAAAAAAAAAAAAAAAAACTGAGCTCAAGGCCAGCCTGAACTGTACAGCAAGACCCTGTCTCAAAAAGACAAAAAAAAAAAAAAATTCTTAATAGAGTGCTTGCCTGGCACACAGAAGACCCTGTGTTCAATCCCCAACATCACAATTAAATAAAACTTTCACAAAATGCAAAAGTAGCCAAAATACATAGTAAAATAAGTAACAGACTACACTTACACAGACAAATATTAGAGACATCCTCCAAAGGGACCCAAAAAATCCTCCTTTGCAGAGTCAACATGCTACAGCTTTTAATGTTTCTTGTCCATGGATATGTCTATATACACTTACATAAATATATGAAAACTCTTTCCACATGAGAACACATAAACATTCCTCCTTTTCACACATACCTAATATGCCACTGTGTAATTGACATAATTTAATCATTTCACAATGGATACTACATTGTTCCTAAATTTTGTCTTATTATATACAATACTACAAAGTACACTCTTCAACAAATACCTTTCCACATATGTACATGTATAAGAAGGATAGATTAAGAGATGTGAAATCCATGATCAAAGGCTATATTTGGATAATTTCTATTTACCCTCTGAAGAAGCCATAGCAATCTATACTCCCATTAGCATAAAAAGAAAAGTCCCCTGGCCCATTTATATTGTATATATTATATAACATTTTTATCAAACTCAATGTGATAAAAAAAATTGTACTCCCTTACTTTGGTATTTATGTGGTGGTATACATGAGGTAATGTATTAATAGGGCATGCATACTTATTGTGGTAAACCAACTGTTTTCAAATAGGGTCTTGCTGTGTATATATAGTTCAGGCTGGTCTTGAATTTGTGATAATCTTCCTGCCTCAGCTTCCCAGAGCTGGATTTAAGGCATGTACCATGCCTAGTGATCCTTTTTATTTTTAAATGTATTTAGTACAGGTTCTACAGTGTATCACTACACAGATCAGACTTGTAGTGATTATCCTGTTTTTTCAGGCTCCCAAGCGCTGGGATTATAGGCTTGTACTGCCACGCCCAGTCTCAATTACTGTCTCAGGGAACCCCAGGGGCAGGGCCAGCACAGCACTCCAGGATCAAACCACTAGCTGCTGCACTCTGCCTAAGCAGCTGCTTTAGTCTGCTGAACTATCTCGTTGGACCCAATTTTCATTTATTAAAATAGCTTTTTTATAATAAGGAAATCAGCCCTTAGTCCTATATTACAAATATTTATAGAATTTCTGCTTTTAGTTTCTTATATTTTAGTGTGCATTACACCAGTCTTAAGTTTCAAAGTAACTTAAATTCAGCTTTTAAAGAAGCATTAAAATGGTTAACTTCACAAAGATTCTACATTAACATAAAAATTAACATGTTACAGAAGGTGGAATATACAAATAAATATGTAATATACATAAAAATGTTTCCATTTTACATACAATTGAATGAATGTGCATTACACATACATTACCTGCCTTTTCGCTGTATGGCACTAGCTTTTGAAATCCATACCATTTTTAGCATTGTAACAACATTCAATGCATCAAAGGATTTCTGTAACATTTAAATCATTACATTAAAACACAAAAGGTACTTAAAACAGCTATAAATATTATCAACATACTTTAATATGCCCAGCTTAAACTCCCATCTTCATTAAGTACAATAAAGTATTGACTCTGAAAAATACAAGTACTCTAGTTAAAAACACTAAGGAAAAAAGAATGAAAACAAAATTCAACTAAGAGATTTCCCTCTTCTACGCTTTGCTGAGCTATCTGCTACTCATGGCAGCAGGTTCTCATGAGAAACAAAGCCCATGAAAATGGATCTATTCTCTGGAGGTCATTTTCTATCACATTTTCATTGTTATACAGACTGAATAGTTAAGGAAAAGTATTTTCTGAAATACTTTTACCAGAGAGCAGATCCAGAAGAATAACAATCACTAAACTAATGTTATTCCATAGACAAGAATTTTTAACTCTTAATTTTACTTCCTGCTGACCTACTTAGTCTATTTTGGATGTTGCAAAGGGAAATACATAACATATATAAGAAATATAAAAGAAATATTATAGAATATACATAAGAAATATTTTATATATAAAATATATGACAAAAACTCATAAATACCTCGTATTATCTGAAAGAAATTAAAGTGAAAATATGTAGAGAAAAAAAGACATTTCTAAGTACAGTACACCTCAGTTATACAGAGACATGTTTTCCATTATGTAGAATAACTATATAGGCTGGGTGTGGTGCACATGCCTATAAGTCTAGTGCACTAGGACGGTGAAACAGGAAAATCACAAATTCAAGCCCTGTCTGGATAACTTAGTAATTAGGGAGACTCTGTCTAAAAATAAAAAATAAAAACTAGACATAGTAATACACTCTATAATCCCAGCACTTGGAAGGCTGAGACAGGAGAACTGCCACAAATCCAAGGTCAACCTGAACTATACAACAAGACTCTGTCTCAAAAAATAATAACAATTATTGTTATTATTTAATCAACAATAATAATTTAAAGGTAAAAGATAAAAACTAGCAGATATAACTGTGTGTGTAGGCCCAGGGTTCAAGCCCTAGTAACACAAACTTGATTAAAGTAACTAATTATAGCAAATAAAAAATTTGTAACACCTTAGATTCAACAGTTTACAGAATTTTTATAGTTATTCAATTTTTAATAAAAGTATTCCATTTGTTAATCATGTGTATAAAATAACTAGATAGTACCTCTATGTTTAAACTATGATTTACCTAAAAATAAATGTATAACTTATACAACCTAATTAGAGGAATTTCTTTTGTTCTTTTTTTTTATTTTAATTTTTAAAAATTTATTTATTTTTTTCTTGTTTCAGAACCTTTACTTGTTTATTCACTCATTTCTATGGCCAGCTCAGCCTGCCCCAAGGGCAGGGCTGGCACAGCATGTGGTGCTGGGGATCAAACCGCAGTCCCTGAAGCCGCCCAAGCTTTCCCAAGCAGGCACTCTAGACCACTGAGCCATCCCCCCGGGCCCCCCAGAGGAATTTCTAACATATTCAAAACCTGCTTCTGGACAGACCAAATAGCTCAGCAGATTAAAGCACCTGCAAACAGGTACAGGTACAGGCCATGCCAGCCTTGCCCCGAGGGTACACTGAGCCAGCAATTGAGACTGGGCATGGCTGCATGAGTCTGTGATCCCTGCTCTTGGGAGGCTGTAAACAGGCAGATCACTATGAGTCCAATCTAGTAGTAGCAAGACCCTGAACACCCTATACACCCTTCCCTAAAATAAAATAAAAAAAAACCATCCACACAACATAATTCTACAGTAATAAAATCTGATATTATCTCACTTCAGATTTATTGAAAATAATTGCTACTGTCGTATTACAAAAAGTAATATCAGCTTTCTTTTGCCATATCCAACCATAATAAATCTGACTAAATTTTTAATGTTACTCTCTATAAAAGATTCCTGAAAACTATATTAAAACATTAACTTCTTCACATTAAAAATGATCACTTATATCCACTCAAGAAACCTAACTTGCTTTCTATAACACAGATAATATTGCTTTTCTTCACTACTCAATTACTTTTATCATTTTTACTCTTTCAATGAATGGTTTTATCAAAAGGCCACTGAGAACTGCTAGGCATTTCTCTACTGAAAGGAAATGTCCTTGTAGTTTTATCAGGTGTTAGAAAACTATTTTTGCAAAGGGCCAAGTTATTAATATTTTAGGCTTTGATAAGGTTTATGTTGCAATTAGATGTCAATATAGTGTGAAAGCTTCTATACACAGTAAGTCAAAGTGATGAATATGGATTCTGTTTATAAAACATTTGTTGGAACAGAAATGAACTTTTCTGTAAATACAAATACAACTTATTTCTACATACCTCTTTCACTTTTCCAGAATCAATAACAAAAACAACATCATTGACAGTTATGCTGGTTTCAGCAATATTTGTGGAAAGAATCTGGAATAGAATATTATTTTATAAGCAATATTTTATAAGCAATGGCCAATAATAATGGGGAAAAATTTTTATGACGCTTACTATTTTACGAACACCTGCAGGTGGAGTTTTTAATACTTTCTTTTGATCAGACGTTTGCATATTTGAGTGAAGCATAAAGACCTGATATCTGTTGACAATTGAAAAAGAAATATACTGTAGTGCCTGTCTGTTATTTCAATCAACAAATTTAAAACTTCAGATTTTACCTATGTGCATTGTCTGCAAAACGCTTGTCATCAAACAGGATGCGATCTCTCAGACCAACAATTTCATCATATCCAGGTAGAAAAATTAATATAGCACCTTGAAGAAGAGTTTTTTAATAGTAAATCTTGTGAAATCAAAACAACCCATTATAATTACACCATGTATTTTCAAATACTTCCAAATTACCATGAGCTATTCGTGCATTATTATTAATGCAATTACATAGAAATGGAAACCATCAATATTAATTTTCAAAACAAAGTATACATTTGCTACAATTTCTTTAGCAAATACTTATTTACCAGTATCACAGTTGTGGCAGATATTATAGAGAAGATGCATGATCAAATCCAAGTCTACTTTTTCATCATCAAAACTATGATGATAAGCTTTCAGGAGCTCTCTATCTTCTGCACTGAGGTCATTTCCATCTGTTTGAACCAGAGAACTTTCATCTAGATTTCCAAATTCCAATGAAGCACTTAAAAAAAAAAAAGAACAACTCTTAAAGATAAGTAATTTCCATTATGCCCTTCTTTGAACTCACTATATGCCGTAAAGAAGATAAGTGACAACGTACTGCCTGCAATATAATTCATGCTTTGGTTGTAAATACCTTATTCAATGTAAAATTTGCTAATAAGTGCTTTTACAAAATCACAAACTAAAGATATTTCTGAAAAGGAAGTGCACAAATGTTTATAAGCACATGAAAAGATGTTAAATTTCATTCATCATCAGGAAAATGCAAACCAAAATCACAATGTGATCCTCATCCAGTAAGATGGACACACTCAGAAAGACAAGTGATAAGTCTTGGAGAGAGTGTGGATAAATTAGAACCCACCCACATTCCTTGCAGGAGTGTAGAACAGTACAGCCACTCAGAAAAACACTGTGGCAGTCAACAGTTAAGCAGAGTTACTATATGCCTTAGCAGTTTTGCTTCTAGGTCCATACACAAGAGAAATGGAAGAAAGTATATCTACGTATATCTCTCAATTAGGAAAAAAACTATATACAAATGCTCATACCAGAATCATTTATAATAGTTAAAAGTGGAAACACAAATGTTCACTGACAAGTGGATAAACTATTGTATAATTATTCATAGAATGATTATTCACAGAATGATTAGTCAAAAATCTACATAAATAAACTTTAAGAACATAGTGCCATAAATACAATTCCATTTATATGAAGTATCTAGAATAAACAAATTTCTAGTAACGGGAAGTAGAACAGTGGTTGGCCTAGAGCTGAAAGGATTAAGGGGGAAAAAGTATTATTTAGATTATTTATAGGTGCAGTTTTCTTCTGTAGTGATGAAAATGTCCTACAACTGATTGTGGTAAACAGTGAATAAGTTTATGAACATATAAAAAATCCAAAAATTGTACACTTAAATGAGTGAATTATACTGTATATGAATTACCTCAAAAAATATTTGGTTATCATATATAATATGTATTTTTTTTTTCTTTACTTTTTTTTTTGGAACACAGGGTCTCGCTATATATTTCAGGCTCTCCTTGAGCTCACTATGTAGCTCAGGCTGACATCAAACTCTTGATCTTCCTGCCTCAGCCTCCGAAGTGCTGGGATTACAGGCTCCATTCATATTTTCTTAATAGATTATTTCTAATTGGTAAGTATTACAAACAATATTTTGATAAATAGTCCACAATGAAAAAGCACTATAGATAATTCTAGCAGGTTAATTGTGCTAATTTTCAAAACCCCAAGATCAGCATAAATTACTTTTCTTCATCCTATTGGAAAAACATAAAGGACTGCCATCACTAGTAATAATCAACAGAATTTCCAGAAAGTTCAATTGAGCCCAATTTCTCACAAAAACTTGGCAGAAGAATAACAAGATTGTTTTCAACAGGTGAAATATTAACATCATGTATCTTTATAATTGAAGCTTCTTTTTTTTTAGTGGGGGTGGGGCTGGTGTAGCATGTGGTGCTGGGGATTGAACTGCAGTCCCTGTGGTTGCCTAAGCTTTCTTAAGCAGGTACTTTAGACCGCTGAACCGTCTCACTGACCCCTGTAATTGAAGTATTTTGAATATCGAGATTTGCTGTAAAATGTGCTAAGTTTATTGTTTCTTAGCTTTTAACAGGTAAGTAAAAATATATTCTTTGAATAAAACTACAATACTGAGTTACCACTATCAATAACCCAGCAACATAATAATAAATTCAATTTTAATTATTTGAAATTTTCTGAGTATAGTGATGCATAGCTATAATCCCAGCACTCTAGGAGGTTGAGCCAGAAAGACCACAAATTCAATTCTGGTATGCAGCACTCAAGAAATCTAGCAAAACCCTGTCTCCAAATAAAAAAAGAAGTTAGAGATACAGCTCAATACAAATTTCAGTACTATAAAATATTAAAATTAAAATATTTGAAATTTGTAATAAGCGTAACTGGTCAAATATTACTGAAGTAACTATTTTACTTGGTAATCTACAGTATCCATACTTGGCACAATCAAAATAATGGTTGTTGGAATATTTAAAGAGTTGTAACTAATAGATTGGAAATTCTGGGTACTGTTTTTACTTTGTTTTTTGGCACCAAGAATCAAACTCAGGACCTTGTGCTTGCCAAGCAGGCACTGTGCCACTGAGCACAGTTCCTTCAGTATTATTAGTAAAACAACTGTATCAAAATTAGCATTTGAATGCACTAACAATTTTGAAACTCTCTAACCTAAAGTATCAATGAAATCAAAATGTCATACATATATATAACTTCATAAACACTGACTTCTTACAATGTCTGAGACTACGTCTACAGAAGTAAAAAAGCTCAGCTCAAATAAAACATTTTACATGTTCTTGAGCAGTCGATGAGTTACTATATTTTAACTTCAGAATCCATTTTGGAGGGAACTCTCAGGTTGACTACAAATCAAAGCTATCAATCCATTATAAAATATATTAAAACTTTTATGTATGTTTTAAAAACTATATAGCTAATCTAAATGTCTAATCTAAATTTATCTAAACATTTCTAGAGAAAGACAAGGCAAAAAATGTAGCTTAATGTTAGAAGGCTTGCCAAGTGTACACAAACAGGGTCCTGGATTCTGGGGTCCAACCACTGGCAACACTTTAAAAAGAAAGATAATTAGATTAGTTTTGTAAGATACATGAAGTATCTACACTGCTCTTCTGAATTTTCTCTTTTTAAAAAGAACTTCAGAAAAAAATGGAAGTAGAACTATTTCAAATGGGAAAGGGGTAAGGGAGGAAGAGCACAAAAAGAACTAAGATATATTACATACAAGTAAATTCATTATAAATGTAATTATTATGTACTGTAAATATATACTAATTCTAAAAATTAAAAGAATAAAATTAACATAATACATATTTATAGCCTTAATAATTTCATAAAAGATGTAACATAATCTATAGTCATATTACTTGGTACCTTTTGCAATTGTTTAAGTCATTTTTTAATTAACTGATGTTATTTCTAAACATTTAACTTCTGGAATTTTTAAAAATTTAGTCATTATCTGTGAACCCCCAACTAAAGAAAACTGAGGTTACCCTCTCTGCTTCTATAAACATCCTACACCCCTTCAAATCACACAACTTTTGTTAAATCTTCATTTAGTTTTTATTTTACTATGATTTTGTAAACATTTTGTACTGTTGAGCTAAACTGTGAAGTACGGGGGCTGGGGATTTGATTCAGTGGTAGAATGCTTGCCTAGTAAACTGGAAACCCTGGATTTGGTCCTCGACACCAAAAAACAAAACAAAATAAATAAACAAACCTCCCCTAAAAAAAAGTTCAACCAAAAAAATACAGTGAAATTAAAAAAGACCAAAAACAAAAAAAGGCAACTATGAACTATGATTATATCTCCTTCCTTTTGTGTTTTGTTTTTTTTTTTATTTTCCCAGGGAAATTATTGCTTAATCTCTATTTGCTTAGTTTTCTGTGAATTTATCACTAATTCTTCTGAAACATACCAAAATACTTGAAAAGCTTTTTAGTATATTTAAAAGTATTAGGCAATTGTTTCTTCTCTCAAAGACTTCCCTCCTGAAACTCTATCTTTTCTGTTCCTATGGGACTGGGTGGGTCTGCTAGACAGCTGTCATAATAAAACTCCTTTCTACCAGTTATCTACAGCATTCCTTTCACCTAAACCTTATAGTAGATATACTACATTTTTCTCAGGTTTTCTGTGTTTTGGACTTATTTTTTGTGAAATACCTTCTCTAAAAGTTTCCTGATAAAAGATACATAGAAAGTAAACTTGTTCATGTTCTTTTCTACAATTTTCCATCTCTTGTACTTTGTAAATAATTTTCTCAACTTTATCTCAAAAATATTCTGAAATTTTATGCTATCATATTTATATTTAGTCATGCAATAAATATTACTAATCATCTATTACAATCAGGTACAGTTCTTGAACAAAAGATATAAGAACTAATCACTGCTGGAGAGAAAAATGAAAATAAAAACAGTAAACCGGGCCCAGCGGGATGGCCAGTGGTCTAAAGCACCTGCTTGGGAAAGCTTGGGAGGCTTCAGGGACCGTGGTTCGATCCCCGGCACCACATGCTGCGCCAGCCCTGCCCTCGGGGCAGGCTGAGCCGGCCATAAAAATGAGTAAATAAACAAAGGTTCTGAAACAAGAAAATAAATAAATAAAATTTAAAAAAAAAAAAAAAAGAAACAGTAAACCAACAAAGTATATAATATACTGCAGAGTGGCACATCCTACAGGCAAAAGAAAAAGCCCTGACAGGTTAAGGACAATGCAAGGAGGAAGGCTGTAAAACCAGATTGGGTAAATTAGACTAGGTTTCATGAAAACAAATCTGAATGGAGATTTATGACCTTTTTTATTGGTCAAGCTTCTTCTAGCCACTGGTGCTTAACTTCATCCCAGTTCCAGAGCTTTCTGTTGGTGCTCCCTTTGTTTTACTTATTTGACTTATAGGACAGTTTTTCCTCAAATGTCTAATGATTGGGCCTTGGCAGTTCTTCCCTTTTAAAGAGAAAAGTACCAACCACTGAGTACACAGATAGGGACTGTTAAGTGATCTGGTTTGACAATCATTTCATTTAAGGAGTGGGTGACAGTGGTGCACACCTGTAATCCTAGTACTCAGGAGGTTGGGACAGGAGAATACTTGAGTCTGAGGCCAGCCTGGACTCTACAGTGGGTTCAAGAAAAAAAAAAAAAAAAAAAAAAAAAAAAACCTCCATTACTCTAAACAGTTTCTCTAGAATTATTTGGTCTATTTTTCCAGGAAGGAATTACCAAGTGTTCTACCAAAAAACAAAAATTTCAAATAGGAAAGGTGACAACACGTAAAGAACTGAATAGCATTTCAACTCTCAGTCTATGGACTTTCACTCTTTGTTATTTGATAAGTTCATCCTTACTTTATGACTGTAGGTGGTAAACACAAGATCAAAGAAGCTACAACTATTTTTTTAATTACTTAATTTTTTTTTTTTTTTTTTTGCCTTTTTGAGACAGGGTCTCACTATGCAGTTCAGGCTGGCCTTGAGCTCACTTTTGGAGCCCAAGCTGGTCTCAAACTCGCATTGATCCTCCTGCCTCAGCCTCCCAAGTGCTGGAATTACAGGCGTGAGCCACCAGGCCCGGCTTAATTATTTACTTTTAAAGAGAATAAAAAGTAATTTTGAAAAATTACAAGTGATACAGAAATTCACAAAACAAGATGATAGGAAATCAACAATGGATGTTATATTGCATATTATTGTTAACAGATTTAAGCATGCAAAATTGGTCAAAAAAGTTATGCATTAACTGTTCCTTTCAATAAACCAATAGAAATCAGCAGTACAATTATCTTAGCTATCCTATCTACAGCTATTTTTTTTAATAATCCTAAAATCAAAAGCATCTGTGGTTCAAGCTTTAAAATAAATGTCCTACTTCCTACCAAGACAGGAAAGAGCTATCATCTGATGGCAGGGAAGAAAGTAATGTCAGGATCTAAATCCAGGTCACGAGCGTTGTCTGAATTTTGGGGTTCGGTCTTGGTTTTTGCCCTTCTTTCATCACTTCACATAAAGGCAAATGAATTTGGATCAAAAGAGTTCTAAAGCTAAAGTGAGCTTGTTTTCTTATTAGCACTGTTTTCTTTATTTTGTTAAGTCTAGTATCACTTATTAATCAGCTACCTATCATCCAACAATGTATTAACATCTTCTATCAGTTACTGTGTCCTCTTACATCTCTTTGACTTTGTCAGTTTGTAACTTTCATATTCCTTTATCATTATGTTAGTGAGGTTTCAGGGGAAATGCAAAGATAAATACGATCTATGTTTAACTACAAATTCCTCTTTTCATTTTTCAAAATAAGGAAAAAGATAAACATGAAAACACAACAGATCTTAATCTAAAAAAAAAAAAAAATCACAAGAAAATTTTCTTCTAACTACAAAAAATAATCTCTGGACAAAAGACTATTGATAATCTAATTTTACATATTTCATGATTTATATTGCTAGGCTTTAAGAAAAAATATTAATTTAAAATACTAAAGCTTTACCTGTAAGACTCTAGAAGATCCACAATTTCAGTCTGCCCAAAGTGTTTAGCCCAATCTAAGGCCATCCTGCCAAAATTCAAAAGGTAACAGACTAAGAAAAATAATTTGCTCACAAAATTATAAAACTAGCCATGAAAATTATTTACCCATCAAAGTAAAGATCCACCAACAATTACTACATAATGGCTTTTAATATAAAAGCAAATGTAAGAATTCAAAAAAAATATGTAAAGATACACAAAAAATGGATGTCATCTAAAATTACCAGCCATTTGATGCTTTACTATGGACATTGGCTCCCATACTAATTAACTGCTCTACTTGACTTGCAAAGCCTCGTCCTGCAGCAACCATCAGAGCTGTTGCACTGGTTTCACTATGTCTGTAATCAACTAAAAAGAGGGAAGAAAAAAACAACTGTTAAACTTCCAATTTAAAACTTTTTTTGATAAAATGTAAATGGCAGAATCAGCTATCCAATTAGCCTGGGACTTGCTTCTTCACTTAAGAACATTACATAACCCTTAAATTAGATTATTCCAGGAAATTGATTATCTATATGTCCTTTTATAAACAGGATCACACAGACACTTAATTGAAGGGCAGGAAAAAGATGGCTGCTAAACTATTTAAAATTAACCTATGTAATTAAAATAGCAAAGCTACCAAGTTGCAGAACCCTTATAAATCTCCTTAAATCCAGATGTAATTCTGACCACAAAATGACAAGATATTAAAATTTTCATTTTCACCAATAGCCAGAAATTTATCTTCAAAATTTTTAAGCAAATATCTTTTAATCCCACATTACTCTATCCTACAATCTTCCAATATTCTTAATGTATATGCCTTAGTCTGCTTTCTTTTGCTTTAGACTAGGTACTATAACCAGAGACTGGTAGACTTGTAAAGGAAAGCTGTTTATTTAGGCCACAGTTCCTGAAGGCCAACAGCATGGCACTAGCATGTGCTCAGCTTCAGTCATGGCAGAGAGGAGTAGGTGGGTACATGTAAAAGGGGACAAACGTGTGGGCTAGCCTTCTTTTATAGCAATTTACTCTAGTGGTAACCAATCCTACTTTGTGGGAGCAACTCACACCTTTCTGGAAAAGGAATAAAACCCTCCTACAGATTCGACCACGTTTTAAAATATTCAAACTCTCAACAAGAACAAGTTCGGAACAAATTAGTTTTGGTGGGAACAAACTATTTTTAAACCACTGGAAGTTAAGACACCAGCACAAACTTTACTTCTTATAAACGTCCTTCACAGAAAAATAAATTCTATTAAAGTTCCTTCCTAGAATGTAATTCTCAAGTAATTATAATTGCTTAGCACTAATTTGCATAAATTATAAAATTGATAATTTAACAAAGAATTTATCATTGAAAAAAAAGTCAGTGTAAAATTTAAGGTAATTACAAAGGAAAAATTTAATTTTCTATATACAGAATACCCAATTACTCTCATTATTTAATAACACTCTAAAACATGTATCAGCTATTACTATCAATCAGTGATTTCAGAAGGAGGGATTTTTTTTAATTTATGTATTTCTGTACAGGGTCTCACTATGCAGTTTACACTCCAAATGATCCTCTTGTTTTTAGCCTCCCCAGTGCTGGGATTACTGGCATATGCCACCACACCTAGACTTGGTAGCTGTCTCAGCATGCCTGCTGGGGGCAGGGCAAGCACAGCATGCAGTACCAGGGATGCAACTAGAGTGTCCCTGTGCTTGCCTAAGCAGGTACTTAGTTTATTAGTCTACTGAGCTATTTCACCAGCCCCCAGGAGGGAACTTATAAGAGAATTATAAGGCTTTTGGTTTTTTTTAGACTTTACTATTTCACAGCAAGTTTATACTCAATACAAAACTGAGAGAAACATGGAAAGATACTCCATATACCCTGTCACTACAATGTATGGCCTCCCTTATTAACCAAAAGAGTGGTACATTTGCTACAAGTGATAAATCTAGACTGACATCACCTCAAATTCTAGTTTTTATTAGGGTTCACTCTAAATATTGACAAATGTATAATGACATGTAATTTTACTTTTTTTTAATTTTTTTTTTTTTTTCATTTCAGAACCTTTGTTTGTTTATTCACTCATTTTAATGGCCAGCTCAGCCCACCCTGCGGGCAGGGCTGGCGCAGCATGCGGTGCCAGGGATCGAACCGCGGTCCCTGAAGCCGCCCAAGCTTTCCCAAGCAGGCGCTTTAGACCACTGAGCCATCCCGTCGGGCCAATTTTACTTTTTATAGCACAGCTAGCCACTGTGCTATTACTCTCAAGAGAAACCAGGTGCCACATCTTGGTATAATAAAACAACCCTATGGAAGGAACCCAGAAAATCAGGCCTTCTGGCAACAGCCTGAAAGAAACTAAAGTCTCCTGCCACTAGGCATGTCAGTGAACCTTCTTAAAAGCAGATCATCCACCCGCAACAAACCTTCAGAAGGTAACAGCACTCATCAATATGTTAAATGGCCCTCATAAGAGAATAGAAGCTAGCTCAATCACCTAAATCCCTTCTTTATTCTGAAATCTCAGAAACTATATGAGATAATAAATGTTTAAGGCTGCTAAATTTTGGAATCATCTGTGAAGTGGTAACAAACTATTATCTAGTTTTACTAATTATTATCCACTTCTATAGAATGATATCAGCAACATGTTGGTACCAGCAAATCTATAAAGATCACAGTTGCTTACATTACTTGAAGTATTTCCAACTCTCAGTCCATTAAGAGTTGAGATTTTAGAGATAAAAACAAGAGAAGTACATAACTCACTGAACAACAATAATATTTTTGATTTATTTCATGTGACTGCAGACATTACAGCAATGGATTTAAGGAAATGTATAAAATATATACAAAAGAAGCCTAAATGACCATTACTAAGCAATCTATTAAGTAACATCTAGGAGAACTAAAGGTAATATTTAAACATTTAAAATGCTTATTACAAAGAAATGAAATACATCTTATATGGTATATCTCTTAAAAATTACTAAATTTTGGGCCAGGGAGATAGCTCTGTGGTACAAGTGCCTGCCTGGCAAATGCAAGGTCATGAGTTCAAACCCTGGTCCCGCCAAAAAAAATTTAAAATAAATAAATAAATAAATAAAATACTAAAGTTATTAATTTCACCTTTCAATGGAAAAATAACTACATTTCAAAATTTAAAAAAATATTAATTCTCAACATACAAATCAAAAAAAAATTTTTTTTCAATTGATTAATCACTTGACTAGATTCGACCTAGCACCCAGACCTAGCAAGTGAGATCACCAGGGCCCTGCCACAAACTCATTTGACCCAGCATTCAGGCCTGGGATATGAGTGAGACTGCCCAGAGCCCACCAGAAACTCATTAGACCCAGCACCCAGGCCAATGGAACTTCATCCATCAAATAGGTCCAGTGTGGAACCCTACCATAGAACTCCCTACAGAGAGGCTAGAGCAAGATCCACCCAGCTGATCCAAGAGTAGAACATCTTGCCACAATGGCACAACAGATTCATCTCCACGGGCTATAACAGGAAGAAGAGCTCAAGAGCAAGACCCAAGCCATACAGCTAGAAAAAACATAAGGAGGGGCCCGGCGGAATGGCTCAGTGGTCTAGAGCGCCTGCTTGGGAAGGCTTGGGCAGCTTCAGGGACCGCGGTTCGATCCCCGGCACCACATGCTGCGCCAGCCCTGCCCTCAGGGTGGGCTGAGCCGGCCATAGAAACGAGTGAATAAACAACGCTTCTGAAAAACAAGAGGTAAATAAACTAAAAAAATTTTTAAAAAAGTTAAGGAAAGATCTCTTAAGAACTAGAATCCAGAAAATAATTCAGGAGCTACAAGAAGATACAAAGATAAACAACACAAAACTAAAAGGCATCAGTGAGAAAGGAGTCAATACAAATGATATAAAAAACTATTCTTTTAGAAGTAATAGAAGGCAGAATAGCAGAAAATTTCCCAAAACATCTGACATTCACATAACTGAAGCATATAGAACTGCAAACAGTATGAACCCAATTAAAATCAGACATATAATAATCAAGATCCCAGAAATTCAGCACAGGAACACTACACAAAAAGCTGCTAGAGAAAAGAAGCAGATCTCTTTTAAAGGAAAACCCATTAGAATAACAGCAGATTTTTTTTTTCACAAACCATCAAGTTAAAAAGAACATGAAGTAGAATACACCAAGTCCTCCATGAAAACAAATGCCAGGCCAGAAAGATATACCCTGCAAAAACTCTTCTCCAAGTTTAATGGAGAAGTAAAATACTTCCATAACAAAGAACTAAAGAATTTCATGATGACAAAGTCAACCCTATACAGTTTACTAAAAGATATTCTTAGAGAGGGATCAAAATGACCACAACTCCATGAATGAGAATGGAATGAATACACCAAATAGGGCAAACAAACACATTAGAAAAAGAGGTATACCAGCAGTAGTCTTTCAATTATTCTTTTTATACTGCAGCAAAATATTTCCATCAGCATATTGTACAAATGGACTTCTCTACCTTATGTCTCATGATTCTGTCCAAGTCTAGAGGCTAGATAGAAAGGAAATAGCAGTAGCTCAGTTCCACAAGTGACACCTGGCCACAAGTAAGCATCATGGACACTGTCCATGTGCACAGCTTACTAGATGGCTCAGTAGTCTAAAGCACCTGCTTAAGAAAGCTTAGGCGACTGCAGGGACCATGGTTCAATCCCCGGCACCACATGCTGTGCCAGCCCTGCCCTCAGGGCAGGCTGAGCCAGCCATAAAAATAAACAAAAGTTCTGAAACAAGAAAAAAATAAATAAATAAAATTCTTAAAATAAACAAATAAATAAATTTCTTTAAAAAAAAATACTAGAAATTTGTGCGATACCCTATTCCCAAACTGTTAGAAGTGTTCGTCATATATTTGTCACTCCACTTTTTGTTATTGTTGTTGTGGGACCAGGGTTCAAACTCATGACCTTGCACTTGCCAGGCAGGCACTTGTGCCATGTAGCTATCTTTCCAGCCCCTGACACTCTACTCTTTATGTTATGTTTTATTCTTAGTAATTCTTTACTATCATGAAACTTTTTCTTAGTTGATATTTTTGTATATATTAACCTATTCAAATACAATGTGAGTATCCTGAATTGATTACACATTTGTACATATGATACACAACATTCTGTCTTCTTAGCTGGACTCACTAATTTTAATTTTTGAATATTATTTTAAAATATTTAATTTAATTTTGAATTAGCATTTAATTAATTTTCTGAACACTGTTTAATTTTAATTTTTGTCTTATGATTTGTACTGTCTCTTTCACTTACAATGATTTCATGTCAGAAATATTTCTCTAAAATTCACCTTGTCTATAAATTTTATATCATTCACATTTCAACATTTGTCTATAATTTTAATGTTATATAATTATTGATTGTCAATAGTTAATGAAAAAAATAAAAAATGAAACACTTGAATATTAAATGTAATTAATATTAAAAATCATCTTTTAAAAAGAGCTTCTAAAAGGAACAACAGGTCAAATCTACCTATAACATGTAATTTATAAGGAATAAGTGGGCCAGCTGTGATACAATATACCTATCTATAATCCTAGTACTATGGGAGGCTAAAGCAGGAGGATGATGACTACAAGCCCAGTGTGGGCAAAACATACGCCAAGGAAGACAGAGCAAGGCAGGGGGGCACTATATACTAAGTCATGTTAAATAAGACCAGGTAAAGTGATACAAATAGCTCCAAAGCCAAAAAAAGAATATCTTCACATACCTGAAAACTTGTCAGGAATTAATACACTAAGTTGTCATTATCATACCAGAAGCAGAAAAAGATAAAAGCTATATATGTAGATTTTACTTCAATATATTAATAAATTACTTTTTTTTTTCCAGTACCAGGGATCAAATTAATAAATTACTTTTTTTTTTTTTTTTTTCCCAGTACCAAGGATCAAATTTAGGGTCTTATGCTTGCCAAACATGCACTTATGCCACAAAGCTATATCCCCAGCCCTAAATTAGCAATTTAAACAATGAAAATTTGAAAGAAAGCAATTAACAAAGTTAGTGACCTTCCTGTCACTAAACATGCGTAATACTTTCTCTTAGTTCAATGAGAACAAATATTTATACTTTAAAATAAATAAATAAATAAAAATTTGCATAACACAGCTGAATGTGTTATGGATTAAACAACAAAGTGACTGGAAGCAGACAAAGCAGAAAACATATCAACAGTAAAACCATACACTTATGTACACAGGATGAATCAGATATTGGTCTCAAGAACCTTCAAAAGGTTCAGCATATTGACTATAGCACAATGTAACGATAAAACCATGTTTGGAATACATGTCACTCTTGTCTTTTTGATATGTACTGCTCCTGATGTAAACTCAGTTACTGTCATTCTCTCAAGAGTAGTACTTGAAAATAAAGAGACTGGGCCAAAAACTATATTCTTGACAGGCTGCAATTTTGTATTTCCTTGAATTTCCAAATATCTGTGTCAAAATTGTGTAACTGCTTATATCACATTGTATGGAAAGTTATTAGAATATCAATGATGGTCAGAAAATATCATTTACAAGCTAAGTCAAAGATGTTTGATACTCAGAAAGCCAGTGATGATAAGCCCAGTACCTATGTTATAGAGTAATAGTATCACAAATCTTTTCTGCTGGAGGGTTAAGAATGTAAGTTAACAGACCGAAAATTGGAGAAAAAGAAGGGCTATAAGGATAGCCAATATTTTGGCCCTAGCCCTTCAAGGTCAATAAAGACCCAGGATATAAGAGAACCTGTGCTGTAATATCCTATAACTCAGAGGTGTCCCAAATTTCCTGGTCAAGGAGATTATGGGACCTCAGA
>PVJA010030893.1:0-25349 GCA_004027025.1 Myocastor coypus
TCAGAACCTTTGTTTGTTTATTCACTCATTTTTATGGCCGGCTCAGCCCACCCCGAGGGCAGGGCTGGCGCAGCATGTGGTGCCGGGGATCGAACCGCGGTCCCTGAAGCCACCCAAGCTTTCCCAAGCAGGTGCTTTAGACCACTGAGCCATCCCGCCGGGCCCCGAAGCAGGCACTTTAGATTGCTGAGCTATCTCACTGGCCCCAGCATTGCCTTTCTTTGCAAGTAAGCTAAAACAATATTTCTCTAAATTAAATGCCTTCTTTTTAGCCACCAAGTAGTACCCTGCATGTGTATCCAGAGAAGGAAATAGAGGCAGATTGGATCTCTTTCATATGTTTTAATAGAAAACGTATATTTGTAAAATGCTTTAACTTGATGTGTGATTCAATCTAAATTCTGGCTTTTTTTTTTTTTTTTTTCATACCATGGGCAACTGTAGAAGTTGTACTTTAAAAAGTTTTCTAATGAGATGCTAAAATGTTTTATTTTCAGTATGAAGCATCAGGGTTTTTTTTTTGTTTTGTTTTGTTTTTTTTTTTTTTTTTTTTTTTTTTTTTTTTTTTTTTTTTCTTGTAGTATAATTGAGTGTCTATTCTTGGTGACTT
The DNA here is from genome assembly GCA_004027025.1 of Myocastor coypus. Classification (NCBI taxonomy): domain Eukaryota; kingdom Metazoa; phylum Chordata; class Mammalia; order Rodentia; family Myocastoridae; genus Myocastor; species Myocastor coypus. Next base: position 611 of record PVJA010030893.1, read on the forward strand.
TTATTAAATTTATTAATGTCCTTACAACTCAAGAATCAAATTCATGTACTGTATATTTCCTTGGTTTGGTTTCTTTAATGGAAATTATCAATATCCAAGAAGGGTTTCCATTCATTATCTAATCAGTAAGTGGAATAAAGTTAGTAGATAGAAACTGTTTCACTAGAAGATTGTATTTGGCTTTAATTGTGATTCCCAGTGCCTCCAGTGAATTGCTTGGTGACTGGGTCATCTAATGCAGATCAACAATCATTTCCTAACTAAAATAGCTTGTCAATTTGATCCTGTTGTTGCTTGGGGGTAACATAGAAAGTGCCCGAGGCAACAGTTATAATACTGTCAATGAGTATGTGACAAGTCATAACTCTCTTGAGTAGTTCTAAGGTATCTAGCCAGGAAACAGCAAAAATTTCTGGCACTTTGACATTATGGAAAGATGACTTCTGAGGGAACTCTGTTGAGACTGAACTTCAACAGTTATAGTGGTCTGAGTAGAGGGAGTATGTACAAGAAATCTGTTGTAGATAATAACTTGTGTTTTTCCCTAAACCCAGTTTCATATCTGTATTTTGAGTTAGTTTGGCTTATTATGTCTGCAGTCAGTCAATGAAACCTTTTGACACCTGGCTAGTCTATATGCTTACTTCAACCTGACATGGGCCAGTATTTGTGTAGTGAATGAAAATATTTAGTTGTATGAATAATTTTGCAAATCTTTACCAAGTTTTTGCTATTGTCCTGTTGTGGTTTGTGCTAAACTATAGGAATATTTAGTTCATGATATCCCCTTGAAGTAGTTTGCAATCAAGTAAACAGTATGAAAAATAACACATTATCACTCTTAGGGCATCCATCATCTTAGTGAAGAGTTGAAACTAAACTTGAGATCTTTGGGCCCATGAGATAGTTCAGCAGTCTAAAGCGCCTGCTTAGACAAGCTTAGGCATACAGAGGGACTGCAGTTCAATTCCCCAGAACCACGTTCCATACAAGCCCTATACCCAGGGAGGGCTGAACTAGCTATTAAGAAAAATTAAAAAATGAATTTGAGACCTTTAAATTAAAATTTAAGACTATTTTTATTCACTTTTATAGTGCTCATTTATTATATGTTGACTATTTACTAACCACTATGCTAGATGATAGGGATTAAAGAAGATTAACCTTCCTAGCAGGGGAGATAGATTTTTAAATGGATAATTATAATTAAGTGCCATAAATATAGCTAGTGGGTATTATGGAAGGTACCGTGGAGGGATTTCTGTGGGAGGTACAAAGCGTTTATAGAGCAGGTACTTTCAAATGAGTACTTGGTGTCTCTCTACATGTAAGTTTGGTACTACTTTTTCCTGATATTCCTTTACCTTTTTTAAAGATCAGCCACTGGGCCCAGCAGGATGGCTCAGTGGTCTAAAGCGCCGGCTTAGGAAAGCTTGGGTGGCTGCAGGGACCGCGGTTTGATCCCTGGCACCACATGCTGCGCCCGCCCTGCCCTCAGGGCATGCTGAGCCGGCCATAAAAATAAATAAATAAATAAACAAACAAAAGTTCTGAAACAAGAAAATAAATAAATAAAATTTTTAAAAATAATAAAATAAAAAATAAAAATCAGCCACTGGGGTGGATGGGTGCAGAACACAGGGCTGCAGTTGCTATAAGTGCAATGGATGGGATAAGAGATTTTAGAGCTAGATCACAAAGAGGTTGGAATGTTATGCTGAAGAATTGGCTCTACTGGAAATGGCAAAGATGAAAAAGCAAGAATCTTATCTTCATAATAAACCATATGTATATATGTGTGAAATGAGGAAATACACTGCATGTTATATTTTTATAATATAGTGGTATTAAAATTTGACAAGAGGAGTGATTTAAGGAATGATTTTGTAAAATACTCCTTAGGGGATAAGAATGAAAAAGTTAAAACTTTACAAATGGCAACTGCTAAAATGTTTTAAGAGAGTGACTTGGTCAAATTCTTTTTTTTCTTTTTCTTTCTTTTTTTTTTTTTAATGAATTTAGTACAGGATCTACAGGGTCTCACTATGTAGATTGGACTCATAGTGATTCTCCTGTGTTCAACTTCCCAAACACTGGGATTACAGGTGTGGGCCATCAGGTCCAGTCTCAGCTGCCATCTCAGTGTGCCCAGGGGTGGGGCTGGCACGTCATGCTGGGGATTGTACCCCAATCACTGTGCTCTGCCAGCTCAGCGCTCTAGTCTGCTGAGCTATCTGGCTGGTCCTAATTCTTTTTTGAATATGTAAATAGAAGGGTCTCTTAAATTCTACCTGAGTCCTAGGGTGTATTCTGTTGTAGATGGAAGAAGTTACTTGTAAACGAACAAAGCCACAAATAGGAAAATATGTTCATAGTGAATGATAACTCATTATGACAGAAGATTTTCAAGAGGGGAGAGTGATATTTGGAGCAGATAAAACATCAAAGAAAATGAGTGGAGGAAAGGCCATTGCATTTATCAAATAGATCATTGATGGCTTTTTGTGTGTGTGGTGCTGGGAATCAAACCCAGGACTTTGTGCATATGAGGCAAGAACTCTACCACTCAGCCACATACCTAGCAATTGATGGCATTTGAGAGAATGATTGACACCCCTCTTCCTTCACACACAATTTGATTCTAAAGCATGTCTTTATTTTATTTTATTTTATTTTATTTCTTGAGATGGCCTCGCTGTGCTGTTCAAGTTCACCTTGTGCTTATTTTTATAGCCCACAGACTGGTCTCAGACTCCAGTGATCCTCCAGTCTCTACCTGCTAAGTGCTGGTATTATGGGCATTCTCCACCATGCTTGATTGTCTTTAACACTTTGTTTTCATAGGTAGTAAAATCTTCTAAATCTGGAGTTTTCCCCAGCTTAATGGATCAGAGAATTTGCCCGTTTAAGATGCTATATCCTTGGGAAAATTTTATTTATGTTATGCCAGGACATCAGTACTGTCATACTAAACTAAACTTATTAAGAGCCAGAGTCCTGGTTCAAGCCTTGTAGTCAACAGTCTTTTTGTTTGTTTGTTTATTTGTTTGTTTTTAGTCTTTTTGAGACAGGGTTTCACTGTGCAGTTCAAGCTGATCTTGAGGTCACTTTGTAGTTGTATTGGTCGCCTTTTACTTGTTGCTGGTACAAATACCCAACACTCAAAATGAAGGAAGGAAAGGTTTATTAGCTCACAGTTACTGGAGGTTTCAGTCCATATTTGGCTGGCCCAAGGCTGAGTGGAGCAGGACAGAAAGCATCCAGTTCATGGCAGCAGAATAGCAACAAAATGGTGGCAGAGGTAGCCAATCAAACAGGGCAGCAGAGAGCAACAGCTCCAGTCTCTCTCTCTCTCTCTCTCTCTCCCCTCTCCCCCCCCCCCAATCAGGCTCTCTGCCTTAGGATATCCGCCCTAGACCTCACCCATAGTCCCAGCCCTACTCAGACCGATAATCCCATCGGTAGTAAAACACATAATCCCTGGGATCATGGATCAAGTCTCAATCTGTAGAAGTCCCTGCCCCATGACTGCATGAGGCTTTGGGGGGCAACTAGACATAAACCATAACAGTAGTCCAGGCTGGTCTCGAACTCCCAGTGATGCTCCTGCCTCAGCCTCCAGAGTGCTAGAATTATGTCAACAGTTTTATGACCTTGGTGAAATTACTTAAATTTTCTGAGCCCTGGTTTCCTCATTTATGAAATTTGTGTCTTAAGTTGGGTACAGTAAAAGCTGTCTGTAGTCCTAGCTATTCTGGAGGCTCAAACAGGATCACAAGTTCAAGGCCAGCTTAAGCAACTTAAAGGGACCTTGTCTCAAAAGGGTTGGCGAGAAAGGGAGTTGGGCTCTAGCTTAGTGTAGCTTGCCTAGCATGTGTGAGGCCCTGGGTCCAAACTCCAGGACTGAATGAATGAATGAATGAATATATTCCTGTGTTTTCTAAGATTCCATTATAAAATGACACTAATATTTGTAAGGCTTAGTGGTATTATTTGCGGACAAGTAAAATCTGGGATTGTTTTCACAATTACAGATGTTGAATAGCTTCTAAAATTGTTTAAGGGGAAAATGAGATAAATGTCACCCTCTCTTAGTGTTATAACTTCAGTTTTCAAATTTGTAATCAGATTTTTAAAAAATTTTTTAATAAGCAGAATAAATTTATTGAGGGAAAGAAAGCTCCTGTCCGAGAGAGGGATAGGAGGGGGGGTCCAGAGTGGGTGTCCCCCATATTTTATTTTAATTATTTATTTATTTTGCCTTTTTGAGACAGGGTCTCGCTATGCAGTTCAGGCTGGCCTTAAGCTTACTTGTATATCCCAGGCTGGTCTCAAACTCACACTGCTCAGCCTCCCAAGTGCTGGAATTACAGGCGTGCGCCACCATGCCCAGCATGATCAGATTTTAAATGTGCCAGTCCCCCCCGACCATTGGGGATTGAACTCAGAACCTTATGCTTGCCAGCCAGGTGCTTATGCTACTAAGTTATATCCCTGTCTAATGTGCTAATTTTCGTGTGCTCTGCTGCTGGTGTACATCCACATTGCTGAGATTGTAGTTTGTTTGGTTTTTTTTTGTGGAACCAGGGATCAAACTCAGGACCTTGCACTTCCCAGGCAGGCACTTGTGCCCTTGAGCTATCTCCCTAGTCCAAGATTTTAAATTTTTAAAATAAAATTCAATACTAAATATTTTGTCCCTTTTTTTTTTTTTTGGTGGACAATCAGGTAAAAGTTACAGAGTTAATGTTTATATTAGTTTGCAATTCAATTTTTAAAAATCTTTCTTAAATTGGGGTGTGTGTGTGTGTGTGTGTGTGTGTGTGTGTGTGTGTATTGCTTTATTTGTGTTTTTTGACATAAGGTTGCCTTATGCAGTTCATGCTGACCTTAAACTCACTTTGTAGCCTAGGCCTTCCTCACACTTACATTGACCCTTCTGCCTGAGCCTCCCAAAAGTGCTGGGAGGCATGTACCATAATGCTTGGCCTTTTCTTAACTTCTCAAGTTGGGTAAGAGACTTACTAGTTCACAGATAGAATTTCCAGAAAATAATCCTTAACATCCCCTTAAGGCTGTACCAAATTAGGGCATACTGTGCCCAGAGAGAAGCTTTTCTGCAAGAGGACAACATATTTAGAGAAGTTCTTAGCAAACCAGTAGCACTATCCAGTAGATAAATAATGGAACCCATGTACGTGAGTTTTGTATTTTCTGATAGCCACAGTTTAAGAAATCTTCAGAAGAAACAAATGAAATTAATTTTATTTTATTTTAATATTTGCAGGAGCGGAGATAGAACTCAGGCACAAGCGCCTATTCTACTGACCTATTTCCCCAGCCCCAGAAATTAATTTTAGTAATATATTTAATTTGCTTCATCCAGCATTGTTATTTCAACTTGTCATCACTATTTTAATGATGAAATATAAATATTTATGTTAAAATTATGATATGCTTTATATTCTCTTTATACTCTTATCTGCAAAATTGTATGTCAGTGTTCACAGCTTTCTCAGTTTAGACCACATTTTAGGTACTTGGTAGCCACATGTACTGCCTGATTCATTGACCTATACACTTCTACATCACTGGCATTAATGGGATTATATATTCACTTTAGGACCCATCATTGTTAATAGACATAGGATTGCTTGACCCTGAGATGGAGTCATTTGCAAGTGGGAAGGATGAATACCAGAAGTGGGTGCTGGGAAGATGGTCGTTAATGGGTAAAATAACATATTCCTCTAACTTACGGCAGACTTAGAATTTCTGAGTTTGATCAGGTATATTCATAAACAAACTGAAGTCATGTTATCTAGAGAATTTTAGTAGTTGGAATATTTTCCTTTTTTAAAGCCTGCCTAAAGTAGCTAAAGGTAAAACTAGTACCTGATCTTTGCCTTCCCAGTTAGAGCAGATATCTCATACTGATTTCTTTCCATTTATTATTATTATTATTATTATTATTATTATTATTTTAGTGCTGCGGTTTTATTATCCAGATAAAACTCTCAGTTTTGTTTTCAATTTAAGGAATATAGAGCTAGTTGTGGTAGGCAACTAACTTTACAGGGGAAAATAACACAGAAACTTTATTTGTTCCTTGCTCTACAATTCTTGTTTTGGTCTGCAGAGAAAAGGTGAGGAGAGACATTTGAGCAAATAGAAAAAATTAGTTATTTGACCCAGATTGCAGCTTTTCTTATTTGCATGAATAAAAATTATCCTCCAGCTTCATTAGCAGGTGATTTTTTTTCTTACATGCTCATTTTCTTAATGTACCATGGAAGCAAGCAAGAGATTTACAAATCATTTAAGTAAATTGAAATAAATAGGTAACTTTATTTCTCTGTATCATCCTACAAGTATGGCAGTACCCAAAGGGTGCATTTATCAGGTGATTGTCTTATAGCATATCTAAGTTAAACAGACAACCTGGTACAGATCTTTTTAATTTCTAATTTTTTAGTATACATTTGCACAGTACATAGTGATTACTTTCATTGTGGGGAATTGGTATTCAACATTCCTCCCAAACTAATGATTTTTCTGTTTATGTCAGCAGGGTTGGACATTTAGCAATACAGATATAGGAGAAATTTGAGCTTTATTGAAAGAATCCAGAAGCTACTGGTTGGCTAAGAACTTCTCTAAATATGCTGTCTTCCTCTTGTAGAGGTAAGAAGGACCCAGAGAAGCTAAGAGCTTTGCTCAAGGTCACACAGGTAGTTAAGGGCTGAGTCAAAGACTTCACTGTTTTGCTACTTTCAATGGTAATATTTGTCCAGCTAAATATCCCTTCAAAATGGAGGACATGTTCTTATAAAAGCATAGCAAAACAAATTGAGAAGAAAAACTATAAATAAAACCAGAAACAGTGCATCTGAAACGCCAGAACAGTATATTTAAAATACTTTATTGGTTAGTAAGCTCAAGTAACTCCTGAGTTTTCTGATTTTGTGTCACAAACTACATGATTTTAAGGGAAGAACAACTCAGTTTTCTATGTTAAATTTAACAGTATTGAACATGTTAAGAACACATGCTGGGGTAGGGATACAGCTCAGTGGTAAGCACCTGTCTGGCAAGTGTGAGGTCCTGAGTTTGATTTCTTATACCAAAACAATAACAGCAACAAAGCTATATATGCCCTACTCATATTTCTTGAGAAATGCTGTCTCAGCCAGGGAGATAGCTCAGTAGAATAAGCAGTTGCCTGGCAAGTGCAAGGTCCTGAGTTCAATCCCTGATACCACAAAAAAACAAACAAAAAAAGAAATGTTGTCTCAACAATGATGTATCTGTAAACTGTTCTTCTAAATTAGACTTCTGTGACTTGTGCTTTATCTACTTTGAGGCTGTTTCTACAGAACTTACAAAGATTGAGTTTTGATTAAATTTAGATTTACAATGTTAAATTTCTGACCACAGTATCAACTCACTGTTCTATGTAATAAGTTTTGCATACTCTCCAACTATAGGAGCTTGAAATTTTAAGGCTTTTGACCATTTTGAAATGCTTAATTCTTTTAATACATAAAATTCGGTGTGAATCAAATGTGTAAGTGAAAAATACACCAGTCAAAAGCAGGCTTCAGACAGAATAGAAATACTCCATTCTGGAAAAAAAAAAAAAAAAAATTTCTTGTAGTTCTCTTAGATTGAGAATTAAGGGAATATTTTCAAAATCAGATTCCTAAAATACAGTTTCACAATTCTGTGACAGAGAATGACTCAAGCCATTTTTAAAGCTAAATTTTGGGACCCAGCAGGATGGCTCAGTGGTCTAAAGCACCTGCAAGCGGCTGCAGGGACTGCGGTTCGATCCCTGGCACCACATGCTGCACCAGCCCTGCCCTGAGGGCAGGCTGAGCTGGCCATAAAAATAAATAAACAAACAAAAGTTCTGAAACAAGAAAAATAAATAAATAAATAAATAAATAAATAAATAAAATTATTTTTTAAAAAAGCTAAAATTTAAGTTACTATAGTTTTTTGTTTTTCTTTTATGTTAGTTATCCTAATACAAAGGGGTGGGAATACAGCTCAGCAGCATAAGTACCTGCCTAGCAAGTACTAGATCCTGAGTTCAATCCCTGGTACTGAAAAGAAAGGACCTACTACAGTCACAGGAGCTGATGATGCTATGACTTGTGTCCCCAGTTCACTGCTCTGTATTTTCTACTATCAAGTAACTCCTTTGTTAAACTCATTTTTGATAAATGAATCATTGTTTCCCAAAGGGTAATGGTTATTTCTATATGTAGTAAAAAGCCCTAAGAAACAGATTTTACAGTCTCAGAATATTGGTTAGTGATTGGAATGGTTGAAATCATCACTATGTATCTCTCAGGCCACAACTGTGTTTATGAGAAGGGCAGCTGCTATGTGCTTGCTCCCTAGGTTACAATATAAGATATTAAGTTTACTAGAAATCAGCTGATAGCAAGTGAGTTTTATTAGGTTAGGCTGAAAAAGAGTGGTTCTGTTGCCAACCCAACCATTGTGTTGCACATAGCTTTGTAATATAGACGCCTAAAATGAGGTAGTTGGAATTCACACTTAAATGACTTAAAGACCACAGAAAGAGGCTGGTTTACTTGATGCAGTTAAAGTCAGTGTCTGCAAATACTGAAAATCACTCGAAGTACCTCAGCTAGGAAAACATTAAAGTAGGGACATCATAATGTTTAACTGGGTAGGTGCTAAGAATATAGTTACTAGCATTTATTAACTTATAGATGAGCAAACTTCAGATAACTAATTTTTATACCTTTGATTTCTTTTTCCTATTAAAGTGGTTGTTTATTCTTAAAAGACAAATGGAAATCAATCTTTGTATTTGTCTCCTTTTCTCAGTACTTGAAAACAAATGGTTGTAACCATGGTGGCACATCTCCACACAATGACCCATGGAATAAGATAAATGTCAAAAGCTGGTTATGTGGGACCAGGGAGACAGCTCAGTGGAATAAGTGCTTGCATGGCAAGCACAAAGTCCTGAGTTAAATCCCTGGTACCGCAAAAAAAAAAGGCTGGTTGTGTCTCATTTGCTTCTTTAGAGCCTACCACAGTTGGAAGCTGCATGCATTGTGTTGTTCAGTTGAATATTCCTAACCCTAAGTCTGTACATGATGGTAGGTCAAAGAAAAAGTCTGGCATGTGTTTCAAGATCCCTACTCCATCATGGAGTGGAAAAATTTATACGAAAGAATGCTTAGAGTGATATTAGATAATCTCCATGGTAATGGCTCCCCCCTACTCTTTTTTTTTTTTTAACAGTAAGAGCCCTAATTTAAAAAAATAATAATAATAAAAGTATAGGCACCAACTCGATCTCTAAAATTAGTCCCATAGTTTGTAAGTAGTTCTTTACGTAAGACTGCTTCTATAACCTGTATAAAATGTTATCAAATTATTTAGAAAAAATGTATTCATTGCAGTGCTGTGATCTCATGTTAGAAAAATCAGATGAGGTAAACCCATTAAATGAGAATATATCCATTCTCATCTAGTGTGTCAGAATATGCCAAAGCAGTCCATGATGCAAGCACAGAAAACAAAAATGCGTTCAATTCTGAGCTCCTTATTCCACTTGATAAAACTGTATGTATGTATGTATGTATGTATGTATGTCTGTCATGGCCAGCTCAGCCTGCTGTGGGGGTGGAGCCAGTGCAATATATGGTGCCAGGGATCCAACCACAGTCTCTGTGGTTGCCTAAACTTGCCTAAGCAAGTGCTTTTTTTTTTTAATTATTTTATTTTTTATGTTATGTCCATCTCAGCCTGTTCTGGGGGAGGCACTGGCGCAGCATGTGGTGCTGGGGATTGAACCTCAGTCCTTGTGGTTGCCTAAGCTTGCTTAAGGAGATGCTTTAGACCGCTGAGCCATCTCACCAGCCCAGCAAGTGCTTTAGACCATTGAACCATCTTCCCAGCTCAAAATGAGACCTTTTTTTTTTTTTTTTTTTGGTGGTACTCAGGATCTTACATTTGCTAGGCAGGCACTTAGGCCACTAGCTATATCCCCAGGCCTCTACTTTATAGATTTATAAGTAAATAGCAATTTCTTACATAGGGGAGGTCCTTTTAAAAATTAATAAAGGGTAGCTCATTCTGGGAGGTGGTATATGTTTGACAACAGCATCTCTTAAAAATTTTAAAGCCGGGCATGGTGGCTCACGCCTGTAATCCCAGCACTCGGGAGGCTGAGGCAGGAGGATTGGTGCAAGTTCGAGACCAGCCTGGGCTACAAAAGTGAGCTCAGGACCAGCCTCAACTGCATAGCGAGACCCTGTCTCAAAAAGACAAAAAAAAAAAAAAAAAAAAAAAAATTTTAAAAAGCCTTCATTTTATAGGGTTTGCTTAATAATTACCCCTATAACAGCCACTTTTAAGCTGTCATTGTGAAGCCCTAAACACTGAATTGGATAGGGTGTGCAGCAGCACATCATTATGTAGTATTTTTGACATACAGATAGAATAGATCTAAATAACATAAAATTATGAACCATAATAAAATAAGGAGTGATGAGTAAGTGTTTATTACCATTTATTTTGAGACCAAAAAATGATAAAAAATAATTTTAAAAAATAGTATTTTGAGAAAGTATATTGTTGCCCAAGCTAGATTTGAACTTGTAGTCCTCCTGCTTTAACTTCCCAAAATGCTATGATTAAAATTGTGTACCACCATGCCCAACTTTTAACCTACTAAATTCACATTTTATTTTAGTTTTTGTCATTTTGAGAAAGTCTCACTATATCCTTCAGGCTGGCCTTAAACTCACTTTGTAGCCTGTCTGGCCTCAAACAGTGATTTTCCTGCATCAGCCTCCAGAGTGCTGGGGTTATAGGCATGTGCTACTATCCCTAATTTTTTGTGGTACCAGGGATCAAATTTGGGACCTATGCTTGCCAGGCAGATACTTGAGCCACTAAGCTATATTCCCAACCCAGCCATGCCCAATTTAGATTCACATTTTAAAATAAGTAACGTCCAGTACTGCAAAATAAATATAAAATAAAATAACAAGCTGAGGAGATAGCTTGTGCTGCAAAGATAGCTCTGTAGTCTAAGTGCCTGCCTGGCAAGCGCAGGGTCCCAAAGTTTGATCCCCAGTACTGTTTGCTATGATGCATAGTGAGACCCTGTACCAATAAATAATACAATAAGAGGTAACTCTCCCAGTCTTTGCAGATATACTGAAGTACACAACCTCACAATTTTGATGATAGTGTAGATGCATTAACTCCTGATGGGAGAGTAGTATCTCCAAAATAAGTGCACTCACCCTTTAACAGAAGAAATCATTGAATATAGATAGAAAGATATATTTATAAAGCTGTCCATTTAATATTCATAGACTCCTGCAGATTGAAAGCAACATAGATGTCTTTGTATAGTGAAATAGTCATCACTCATTACACAGTTCAGACTGGGCTTGAACTCACTTTGTAGCCCCGGCTAGCCTTAAACTTGCAGCGATTTTCTTGTCTTAGCCTTCCAAGTGCTGAGATTACAGGTGTGTTTCACCATGCCCTGCCTGGAATACCTCTTAAAGAGCTCCATAATGTAAGTGAAAGTCAATATCAAAGATTGTCCCATTAACCTATAACAAGCATTACATGTTTCAGAGAAGTCTAGACAGATAACCTATCAATCATAGTTATTTTAGTGAGATGGAATTATGGTGAATTTTTGCTTTAAATTTTATAACCTCTACTAAACCTACGGATTTCCTTATTATAGAGAATAACTCTAAGAGGTACATGACAGTGTTGCTATTTTTAGAGAGAGTAGCTGCAGCTAAGTAGCTTGCCCAAGGATACACAGCTAATATGTGCATAGCAGAATAGATGATCAACTTAAGCTCATGCAAATATAATCAACATCAGTATATATCAGGAAAATATAAGTTTAAATCACTGTGTAATATATGAGAGTGGAGGGACATTATAAGTAGTAAAAATGAATATCCATGACCATATTGTCCAGCCTAAATAATAGAACATAACCAATTGTATTTCAGCTGCTCATATTCACCTCCCTGGTCATTGTCTGCCAATTTTATTTCTTGCCTTGAAGAAACTACCGCCTTAGATTTTGTATTTATGATGACTTTTCTAATTGCATTCAAAGGTATAGTTCACATATCAGCATTGTGCTCATTTAGAGTGTATCATTTAATTTTTAGTGTTTTCTCAGAGTCAATTTTCATTTTGATTTTAGAACATTTTTATCATCTCCAGAGAAAAAGAATGTTGTATCCATTAGTAAATCATCTACTGATTTGCTATAACTGCCCCAACCCAAGGCAACCACTGTTTGACTTTCTGTCTCTATAGAGTTAGCTCTATGGACAACTCATGTAAACAGAACCATATGTGACTTTTGTGACTCACTTCTTTGACTTAGCAAAATGTTTTCTAGATTCATACATTTTTATAATATGTATTATATTTCATCCTTTTTATGGCTCAGTAATAGTCCATTTTATGAGTATACTATTTTGTTTATTAACAATGTTGGGCATTAGATTTCTACTTTTTACTGCTGTGAATAGTACCCCTCATGGATGTTAGTGCACCAGTTTTGTATGACCATCTGTTTTCTCTTGGGTACACCCCTAGGTGTAGAATTGCTAGGTCATTTGATAACTCTGTTTAACTTTTTGAGGAACTGCCAGGAAGCAGTACCAAAGCAGCAGCACCATTTTCTGTTATGACATGTGTATTCTAATACACGTGTATTCTGATTTCTCCATAACTTTATCAATCTTGTTATTATCTGTAATTTTTATTATACCCATTACAGTGTCTATATGCAAGGTACTTCATTGTGACTTTAGTTTGCATTTCCTTGATAAATGGTGAACATATTTTTATGCACTTACTGGTCATTTGTTTGCTTTCTTTGGGAAGCACCTTTGGAGGTTCTCTTTGCTTTTAGACAAGGTCTCTCATGTCACTAACTTTCCCAGGCTGACCTTGGGTTTGTGATCCTTTTCCCTTAGTTTCCCAAAGTCCTAGGTTTATAAACCTGTGCTGCCACCTCCCAGATAGGTTTTTCTGTTGTTAATTTAATTGGAAGAGTTCTTTATGCAATCTAGAGACCAGTTCTTTATCAGCTATATGACTAAAAAGTTCTTATTCTTTCAATGCTTCATTTTTTTTTTTTTGTAAGTCTGTTTGAGGTATAATGTATACACTACACAACTTTGCTGTTTATTTATTACACTGATTTTTTACAAGTTGTACAACTATCACCATCATTAAGCTTTAGAATAATTGTATGATTTTCCTCAAACTCCCTAAGCTGCATTGTTAAAGTTTTATTTACTTTGGCACTTCATACAAATTGTAAAGTGTAAAAGGACTTTAAAATACTTTGGATGCCTTACAGACTGGTATAGAGAGCACAGCTTGTTAAATTTTGAGTCCTTTTTCTAATAGATGTGATCATTAAAATGAGTTTGTTTTATTCTTTGTTAATATTTTAATGGATCTTTGAAAAAAGAACTGAATAAAAATCTGTGTTAGACTCTGTATGCTGCATATACTTAAGAGTATGATTCCACCATTTATTCCAGCTCCTCAAACTGGAGAAAGGCCAAACTAGGTTAAACAATGCTAGGGATGAAAGTGCCACACAATATCATTTCAAGTTGTAGTTTGATTTGAGAGTTACATATAAGTCATCACATGATTTATGAGATCTCAGCTCTGAGACAAGACTTGGTAGTATCTGCGTATATGCCAAGTTCTAGTGTGTGAGAGTCCTAATGAAGGGCCTATTGTTCTGAGAACTAGAAATGCAACTTTATTTCCTTAGAAGCCTTATTTTGTTCTTATTGTGTAGAGAAACAAAGAAGTTACTTTATTCAGTACATTATATTAACTCATTGGTGCCCAGTGTTCAGAGAAACATATGAAGTTTATTCAGTTCAATTTTTTTTTTTTTTTTCTGTATTTAGGACAGGATCTCACTACACAGACTCCTAGTGATTCTCCTGCTTTCAGCCTTCCAAATGCTGGGATTACAGACATGAACCACCACACCCAGTCTCAATCACTGTCTCAGTGCACCCCTGGAGCAGGGCCTGGGGCTGGCACGGTGTATACTGGGAATCAGACGTGTCTGCTGCGCTCTGCCTAGGCAAGTGCTTTAGTATGCTGAGCTATCAGGCCAGCCCACATCACTTCAAATCCTTCTTCTAAATTTTTCTAGATAACATACATGAATTTCATGTAAAAATTTAATATGTTGCAATCAGTATAAATAAGTTAATGACTTTAATTATTGATAATTCTTTTGGTTTTACCATACCATAGCTGGAGATTATTGAAATTATTACAAAATTAATTTGTGAAAAACAATGCTATGTAATTTTACGTGGGAAATGTTTGGGACATAATGCCTATTAAAAACTGCATAATAGGGGCCAGGGAGATAACTCCATGGCAAAAGTACCTTCCTGGCAAGTGCAAGGTTGTGAGTTTGGACCCTGGTCCTGCAAAAAATAAACAAATTAATTAGTTAATTAAAATGAAATAAAAACTGCATAAATAAGAATAGTGTATTAAAACTTAGTGTTTGCCCTGTGTGTGTATGTGCATATGTGTGCACATGTAGAATAATGTAAAATGTTAAAAATAAAGAAGTTATATATTAAATTAATGATGTACTTATATGTTACATATGCATGTATTATATTTCATGTCTGGCCCACAACATTTCTCTTTTTACTCAGTAAAACCTGAGCAAGTTTAGAGATTTTTTCTTTTGTACTGGGGATTGAACCCAAGACTTTCACATTGAGCTCTATCCTCCCTAGTCTTTTTTTTTTTTTTTTTTTTTGTACCAGTAATTAACCTCAGGGTGGTGCCCTTGACTAGCTGTGTTACTGAGATACATGCCCAGCCCTCCCTCAAGACAGCATCCAAGTTGGTCTCTAGCTTGAGATTCTCCTGCCTCAGTTTCCTGAGTACTAGGCTAGTTATCCCACTCCCAGTTTAGTAGTTCAATTCTGTTTTATTGCCTTCATGGTCAAAAGAGCTCTACATCTAATACCAAATTTTGCTAATTTTCCTTTGTTTCTCTTTCACTGAATATAAACCATATAATTATCATTGAGCTTCCTTTGACACTCGGAAGCTAAGGATGACCAAGGACTTTTAAAGTGAAATTATAGATTTAAAAAAAATTTAAAAATTAATGCATTTTAAGTAAACATTCTTAATTTTATGACAGTGTACTATGGCTGTGTTTGGATGATGAAGTTAAGTTTAATATTAAAGCTATATGTGCTGTATGATTCACAGAAAAGGATAATCAGAAATTCCTACATGATAGTTGACAGCTGTTTTTATCTTTAAGATGTGACCTCTTTTGCATATTACATTGTCATTTTGATACAGACAAAAATTAGCCCTAAGGCAGTCACATGTACTATCAGTCTGTTGGTAGCATAACTGTTACAAAGTTTAATGAGGCATCCAAATGGAAAAATAATCTAAAATTAAGGATGGCGGGGCCCGGCAAGATGGCTCAGTGGTCTAAAGCACCTGCTTAGGAAAGCTTGGGCAGCTGCAGGGACTGTGGTTCGATCCCCGACACCACATGCTGCACCAGCCCTGCCCTCAGGGCAGGTTGAGGGGGCCATAAAAATAAATAAACAAACAAAAGTTCTGAAACAAGAAAAAAAAATAAAATAAAATAAAATTTAAAATTCTTAGGCCAGGCGTGGTGGCACACGCCTGTAATCCCAGCACTCGGGAGGCTGAGGCAGGAGAATCAGTGCGAGTTCGAGGCCAGCCTGGGGTACAAAAGTGAGCTCAAGGCCAGCCTGAACTGCATAGCGAGACCCTGTCTCAAAAAGACCAAAATAAATAAATAAGTAAATAAGTAAATAAAATAAAAACAAAATTCTTTAAAATTAAGGGTGGCTTTTTCATGTGTGCAGTTTTTTGCCAAGTATTCTCATTTTCTCGTCTTCTCAAGGGTTTTTTTTTTTTTTTTTTTTTTTTTTTTTTTTTTTTTTTTTTTTTTTTTTTTTTTTTTTTTTTTTTTTTTTTTTTTTTTTTTTTTTTTTTTTTTTTTTGTCTTTTTGAGACAGGGTCTCGCTATGCAGTTCAGGTTGGCCTTGAGCTCACTTTTGTAACCCAGGCTGGTCTCGAACTCGCACCGATCCTCCTGTCTCAGCCTCCCGAGTGCTGGGATTATAGGCGTGCACCACCACGTCCGGCTTTCTCAAGGTTTAAGAACAATACATTTTATTGAACTTTCCATTTCATAAAAAGGATTCACTGAAGCAGGCTGGCATAATAGCTCAGCGGTCTAAAGCACCTACTTAGGCAAGCTTAGGCAACCACAGGGACCATGGTTCGATCCCCGGCACCACATGCTGCACTTAGCCCTACCCCCAGGGAAGGCTGAGCTGGCCATAACATAAAGAAAGAGAGAAAGAAGTTAAAAAAATAAAAAGAGATTCACTGAAGTCTCTTCTTGAGGGGGAAGTTGTTTTATGGTGTAATTCTTTACGTTGTCTGTATATGTCTGTGCCATCAGAAGTTCTTAATTCTTGTCTCCAAAGATGGCTGTAGAGTCAAACTTGTGGAAGTTTTTATTTCCTTACTCTTATACAAGTTCAGTTAGTAACATGAAATATCTTATCCCTACTTTTCTTGAGAGCTTTATAATTAATATGAGTTAGCTGATAAGAATTAGGACAAAATGAGTGATCCTAAGAAGTGCATTTAGAAGTAAGAATTTAACAGCACCAAATAGAAAAAGAGTATTTTGAAAAACTGCAAACTTTGAGAAAAGTTTAGGTGATATCACGTTTTATGGAAAACTATACCAAAGTGATGCTTCTGTTTGCTAGCCCTTTAAATAGGTTAAATAGCTAGTTTCAGTTAGTCAGTTGGGTGAGTGTATGGCTTTAAAATTTTAGAAACAATCTCTGAGCCTAAATATAGAAGTTTGCAACATTTTATTTCTAACTAAAATGATAACATAGAAAGCTTATCAGATATACAGGTCAGTGAGAGCCAGGAAGAATGGCTAATATAGATAGCAATGTAGATAGCAGATAGTAGAGAGACAAAGATTGACAAACAAATTTAGTAGGGGTAAATGTAAAGATCTTAATCATGAATTTGTATCATCATTAGGTTAGCAAACACTTGTTGAAGACCCATGTACTAAAATTTGAACACAGAACATATATTGGGAACAAAATTAGTACTGTGGTAAGTAGGGAAGGTGACATGAAAATTTTCATTAAGATATACCTATAGATATATCTGTCTGTAGGTAGGTAGGTAGGTAGATAGATAAGTGATAGATAGATAGACATCTGCACCCATTGCTTACTCTGGGGAAGACATACAAGGTATGCCCAGAGCCTCACTTTGTATAATTCGAAGGGGTTAGTTACTTTTTGTATTGGGAATCTAACTCATGAGGTCGCACTTGCCAGACAGCATTGCACCTAAGGGGGCTGTTTGGATGGTATCCTTTGCAACAGTTATACAGTGAATTTTTTAATTTGTGATACATAATTTTATTAATCTTGGGGAATTAGTATATATGCATATTGCACCTTGATCATTTTTACTACCTCCTCTTCCAAGTTACAGGGTAAGGAGATATCCATTTATTCATCACTGCCAATCTGTAATACAGTTTGAGTTTACAACAGGAGTAATCTATTCTTCACACCATTCACCTCAGTACACTGCCTAAGATACCTTTTAAGAGTAATCTGTTTAAGAGTGTTCAGTCGTATACTAGATTCATATAAAATCTGAACTCTTTATATAGCAAGCAAGGGCAGAATCCTGTATTCGGATCCTGTTCTCTTCCAGTTTTTCTGTTTAGGATTGTCTTGTCTTGTCTTTTTTGAGACAGACAAGGTTTCACTGTGCAGTTCAGCCTAGCCTTGAACTCACTTCATAGCCCCACTGGCGTCACACTGCTAGGGATCCTCCTGATTCAGTCTAAGTGCTGGAATTACAGGAATGCACTGCCTTGCTGACTTATTAGCTTTTCTTTCTCTCATTAGTTTTTGTTTGTTTTGTTTTGTATTTAGTACAGGGTCTACAGGGTCTCACTACAAATATTGAACTTATAATGATCCTCCTGTTTTCAGCCTCCAAGTGCTGGGATTACAGGTGCACACCACCATTCCCAGTCTCAATCACTGCACACCTGGGGAGCAGGGCTGGAGCAATATTCCAGGGGTCTAACCCCAGTTTCAGCGAGTCTACTGAGCTAGCTGATTAGCCTTTCTCTCATTAGTTTTTTTGTTTGTTTGTTTTGTTTTTTTTAAATTTTTTTTTCTTGTTTCAGAACTTTTGTTTGTTTATTTATTTATTTATTTTTATGGCCGGCTCAGCCTGCCCTGAGGGCAGGGCTGATGCAGCATGTGGTGCCGGGGATCGAACCACAGTTCCTGCAGCCGCCCAAGCTTTCCTAAGCAAGTGCTTTAGACCACTGAGCCATTCTGCTGGGCCCCTCTCATTAGTTTTTAACCTCTGCTACTTTATACTACTTTCTCCGTAGCCTATAAATTGCCCTAGGCTCACCATTACATTCAACTCACAACTTGTTTCCTTTCACAACCAAGTTCCATGAAAGAGTAAATTTTAATCACTGTCTGTACTGCTTCACTTTTCACTTGTTCTCAGTCACTGAACAAGCTTGATTACACATATGATACAGTTTAGGGCAGTTTAGGTTTTTTTGTTTGTTTGTTTGTTTGCTTTGTTTTGTTTTGTCTTTCCATCAGGACTTAACACTTGCCAGGCAGTCTGTGTGATGCTGAGCTATATTCCCAGTCCTATGATGCAGTTTATACTGCTCTGACAACAAATGACCAGTGATCTTTTAACTAGCAGCTAGAGCTCAAGTCCAGTGGGTATGTTTGTCTTTATGACCTATGTTGGAAGTGTTGAAGTTGTTGTTCATTTCTTTGTATTCATACCTTGTAACTTAAAATCTCTTTACCTCTTGATAGACATTTGGGCTATTTGTAGTTTGGGGCTAATTACAAATAAAATTGCAACAAATAGTATTTACAGATCTTTGTGTGAGCCTAGACTTCCTATTTCTTGGGTAAAATCTAGGAGTATAATGACTAGGTCATCTCTTTTAAGATTATAAGAAACTGCCACACTTTTTTCCAAAGTGATTACAGTTTTGCATTCCCACCAACAAAGTATGAGAATTTCAGTTACTCCACATCCTTCTCAGCATTTGCTAATGCCAGTTGTTTTACTTTCCACCTGAAGCCATTTTTTTTTTTAAAGAATTTTTTATTTTATTCATTTATTTTTTTCTTGCTTCAGAACCTTTGTTCGTTTATTCACTCATTTTTATGGCCGGCTTAGCCTGCCCTGATGGCAGGGCTGGCGCAGCATGTGGTGCTGGGGATGGAACCGCGGCCCCTGAAGCCGCCCAAGCTTTCCCAAGCAGGCGCTTTAGACCACTGAGCCATCCCGTCAGGCCCCCTGAAGCCATTTTAATATGCATGTAGTGTAGTTTCATTGTGGTTTTGTATTTCTCTAACGACTGAAGATAGTGTGATGTTTTCAAGTGCATTAGCCATATCTGTTTTCTTCGATGAAGTATCTGTTCAAGTCTTTGCTTATTTTTTTAATTGAATTGTTTTTGTTTATTGCAATTCTGGATATTGAACCATAATCTCATGTATCTAGGCAAGTGCTCTACCTCTGAGCTACAACCCTAGCCCAACACCAGCTTATGAGCAATCTTTATAATAATGTGGATATAAAATCCCCTTTCAGTTGTGCATAGTGCAGATCTCTTCCTACTCTGTAATTGTTGTCTCTTTTGGTTTTTTGCAGTTCAAATATCTTAATTTTGCAGATCATGCTTTGGTGTTATATTAGACCTTTTTAGAAGGGACCTTTTTAGAAGAAAACATGTAGAAGTTCTTTTGATAAGTAAAGTTTTATTTTAGGTGTTATATTTAGGTATAGTTTGTTTGTTTGTTTGTTTGTTTATTTATTTATTTATTTATTTATTTATTTATTGTCTTTTTGAGACGGGGTCTCACTATGCAGTTCAAGCTGGCCCTGAGCTCAATTTTGTAGCCCAGGCTGGTCTCAAACTCACACTGATCCTCCTGCCTCAGCCTCCCAAGTGCTGGGATTACAGGCATATGCCACCATGCCCGGCTAGTTTATTTATTTTTAAAACATGGCTATCTAGTTGTTCCAACCCCGTTTTTTAAAAGCTTGCATTTTATTGATTTATTTACCTTTGAGCTTTTCTCAAGTCAGTTATGTGTATATCATTTCCTGTTTTACCAAAGATTATAGCAGTATATTTTAAATTTTCTAGAATTTCTCTTTAAGTTACTACCTTCTGATATAATTTTATTAGAATATATAATTTCATGATTTATATAATTTTCTTGAAATTTGCTGAAACGTACCTTGTTGACTTATGATCTATTTTTTAAAGTGTGATCCATTTTTATAAATATTCTGTTGTATTTCAAGGGTTTATCCTGTAGTTGTCTAGTGTAGTGTTTTGTATATGTGTACTAAGTAAAGTTGACTGAGGACATTTATATATTATATTCATTATAAAATTAAATTTATTTTAATTATATGATCTTCCTATTAATAAGTATATTGTTAGTATCTATTACTATTACTATGGTGAATTTGCAATATTTCTCCTGTCAAGTTTTTGTTGTATTTTTTTTAATTTTACTTTTTTTCCTCTTTCAGAATTTTTGCTTGTTTATTTATTTTTATTTTTATGGCCAGCTCAGCCTACCCTGAGGGCAGGGCTGACGCAGCATGTGGTGCCAGGAATCGAACCGCGGTCCCTGCAGCTGCCTAAGCAGGCACTTTAGACCACTGAGCCATCCTGCCAGCCCTTTATTGTATATTTTGAAGAGTTCCTTTTTTTTTTTTTTTTGGCTGGCTCATACTTCCTTAAGGGTAGGCTTGGTGTGACATTGGTGCTTGGGATTGAACCACAGTCCCTTGCTCAAGAAGGAACTTTATTTATTTATTTTTTTGGAGGGGTGGGGGACTGGGGTTCAAACTCATGACCTTGCACTTGCCAGGCAGGCACTTGTGCCATGGAGTTATCTCCCCAGCCCCTGAGAAGGCACTTTAGACAGCCGAGCTAACTTGACAGCCCAGGTTATATACTTTGAAGCTGTTGTTATATACATACAAGTTTAGAAGTTATATCTTCTATTGTATTGAGCTTTCTGAATATGTGCTTATTCTTATCTCAAAAACTATGTTTTCCTTAAATTTTAAAATTGGGGCCTGGCAGGATGGCTCAGTGGTCTAAAGCACCTGCAGGCGGCTGCAGGGACCGAGGTTCCAACCCCAGCACCACATGCTGCGCCAGCCCTGCCCTTGGGGCAGGCTGAGCTGGCCATAAAAATGAGTGAATAAACAAACAAAGGTTCTGAAATAAGAAAAAAATAAATAAATAAAATAAAAAATTATTTTTTAAATAAATAAATAAATAAATTTTAAAATTATAGTTATAACTTACATGTAACAGAATGTGCAGATCATAGAGTATTTGAGTGATTTTTCACATAATAAATACAACTCCAGTCAAGATATAGAATGTTTTCACCATATTTCAGTCAGATATCAATCAGGAAAGTTCACCCCAGTAAGTTCCACCATGCATCCCCTTATCTAGTTGCTAGGCAAGCACTGTTTTAGTTTCTGTCATCCCGGATTAATTTTGCTTGTTTTTAGATTTTATCTGGATAAAAGCATACAGTAAATATATACGTACTCTTCCAGGCTACTTTCACTCTGTTTTTGTGGTTCAGCCATACTGCTTACATATATCCATGTGTGTTTTTATTTATTTTTTTGATAAAAATAATTATTTATTTGGAAAGTAGTGGGCCCTGCCCTATACAGATTTCCAGATTAACTAGGTAAATGAATGCACCTCTAGTCTTTGGTCTGCAGTACGATGGTCCCAGCCTTCCTCAGGGCTCCAGAGCAGTTACTATATTATCCAACCTAAGTGGGCCCAAAGTCATTTGACAATGTCTGAGACCTCTCTCCTGGTTACCCACTTCTCAATCTTTCCTGACTCTTGGACATTTTTTTCCTTCCAAAACCAGGGCCAGAACTTGTGCTGTTCACAAGAGAGGCAAGACCAGGGAAGTTCCCAACTTCCCATAAAGCGTAGGCCCTCAGTCACTCTTCCCTCTCTCATTGCTTCATTCTGCACCCCTATGCAAGCCCCCTCAAGTTAGGCATAAGGACAAGAGGACCTCTTTAAAAGGGAGGTGAGAGAGCATACCAGCCCAATCCCACCTCAGGAAATGCTCCTCAGAAGCATACTCCTTATAGTCTCTCATCCTGGTTCTTGAGTGAGCCTTTCAGACAGGACCCAGGAGGTATAACGGAGGGGTAGGGGCCCCTCGACCCAGCCCCAAGAGGCTATACCAGGGGAGTATTCATTAGCTCGATCAGTGTGGCATGGCGGTAACATGCATGCTCTGGGAAGCAATGGGGTAAGTCACCATTGGGCAATTGGTATAGCCACTGGAGCCACAGGAGCCACTGATACAGCCACAGGAGCCATGGAGACAGGCGGAGATGCCATTCCCTGGGCGAGTGTGCCAAAGCAGCTGACAATGGCATGATCTCTAGGTTCAAGTGTGGGAGTGGGGGTGGTGGAGCAGCAGGAGGAGTAGTATTAGTTGGGGGAGCAGCTGGAGCTCCACTAGTTCTTGTTGGGATACAGGACAGGACCTTAGAGTCTGGCTGCTGAGAGTAGTGTGAGTCTGGGCAATGTCATGGTTAAAAGTAGCGACAGTGCCCACAGTGGATGCCAGCGTCTGCTCAGTTGCTGGCTCAGTGGAACTAAGGGTCATGATCTTGGCTTGATTTCAGAATTGGGCATTCTGTTCCACAAGTACTTCATTGGTGGCTAACAAGTTGCTGACCTGCTTCTTTAGCTTCTGCACGCGCTTCCTGAGCATTGCATTCTCCTCCTCTAGCAGTCTGCACTCTAACCCTACTCCTTGGGTTGGAGCCAAGCTATATTCATATGATTCAAAGGGAGGGCCATCAGGAGGACAACACCCACCTCATCGACACTTTGGGCCTGGCTTATGGAAGCCCCTGTCAGGAAGGTCATAGATATCATAGAGTTCATGACGATGTCCTGGAGGGATGGAGCCAGTTGAGCCCCCACCACCAGTGCTTCCTCTACCCTGAGCATCAAATTCAAAATCCCGCTGCAGTCTGACAGTCACCCTTGAGGAAGTCCTGGCAGATAGGGACCTCTTCCTTGCCATTTAAGCCAACTGCCACTTTCTGCCTCCACTGAGGGGAAGCTCTCCCGTCTTCTTTTTTTTTTTAGGACTGGGGATTGAACTCAGGTCCTTGTGTTTGCCAGGCAAGCGCTTATTCTACTGAGCTATTTCCCCAGCCCCTCTCCCATCTTCTTATAGCCATCTTCATCCTTACAGCCATGGATGAATCAGCAGTTTAGGCAACTACACTCCTTATTCTGGAAGTCATGACAGAAGATGAAATTCATTTTTGCTCACCCCTAAGTTGGACACTGTCACTCATGTCTGGGTGGCGATATCAACAGTGCTTGCCTCACTTGCACACATTCCTTAGGAAGTCTCTACAGATGGCATCTGAACTGGCTGTGCCACTGGCTGCCCCTGCACCACTGGCCTCTTCACTGCCACCACCTCCAGGACCTCCACCACTGCTCCCAGTGCCATTGGCATAGCCATCCCAATCAGGCATCCTGGTCCCCTATGACTCAGGGCCTTCTTCCTTTTCTTGCCACTCTTGGTGACTGCTGAGGTAGCTCAGGTGAAGTCCCAGGCTCCTGTGGGTCTCCACCTCCACATCACTGCTGGGTTCTGCCACCACTGCCACCATGCTTCAAACAAAGAGCCGCCCACCCTGTGGCTCTCTCCATGTGTTTTTTTAATTACTGAATCATATTTCAGCATAATATAGCACAGTTTATCCCTTCCATTGTATCTGGTTTTAAGCCTTTTTTTTTTTTTTTTTTTTTTTAATGTATTTAGTACAGAATCTACAGGGTCTCACTGCAGAGATCAGACTCACAGTGATCCCCCTGTGTTCAGCCTCCCAAGAGCTGTGATTACAGGCATGCATCACCACACCCAGTTTCATTCCCCATCTCAACAGGCCCAAGGGCAGGGTCAGCACTGCCAGCAAGAACTGGAACTCTCCCATGTGTCTGCCTAATGCCTAAGCAAGTGCTTTACTCCTGAGCTATCTGGCCAGCCCAAGGCTATTCTTAGGTTTATGTCCCTGTGAATACATGTTTTTCTTTCATTGAGAGTAAATACATAGACAGGAGATTTCTGGGTTGTGCAGTAGCTATATGTTTAATTTCCTTTTTTTTTTTTTCCCCCGGTACCAGGGCTTAAACTCAGGACCTTGCACTTGCCAGGCAAGCACTTATTACACTGAGCTATCTCCCTGGCCCCCTATGTTTAACCTCATTAAAACTACCAAAGTTTTCTGAAATGGCTTTACCATTTTGTACTACTACCAGCAAAGGTTATTAAGAGTTCAAATCCACTGAATATTTTTGCAACATGGGAGTCTTTGAATGTAGTCTTTTTTTTTTTTTTTTTTTTTTTTTTTTTTTTTTTTTTTTTTTTTTTTTTTTTTTTTTTTTTTTTTTTTTTTTTTT
>PVJA010030894.1:0-25397 GCA_004027025.1 Myocastor coypus
TATATAGTCAAATGTTCCATAATTGCAGTGGGTTACTGGAAAAACCGGCAATGTTGGAAGCTGTTGATTTGAGCCTTTTACAGCTCAGCATACTAAACTACCCTTACGTTTTATGCATCATGTTTAAACTTTTCTGCTGGGTGGTTAAGGGCAAGTTAAAGCAAGACCTGTATAACAAGACGTAGTTTTGTATCTCACAAGGTCAGTCAAATCCCCTCAGGGCTTTACTTTATATGCCTTGTACAGTCCTTCTTTTTCTATCATTTGGTCTCTGCTTCATTCTAGGAAGTTTCTTCCTATCTACATTTTAGTTCATTTACCTTTTTCTTCAGCCATTTTTAAGTTGGATGTTTGACTAATCCGAGTGCTTAATTTCCATTACTGTGCTTTTCCACTCTGAATTTTCCACTTGCTTTTGCTTGCTTGCTTGCTTGCTTGCGTTCTCTTTGGGTAGGGGGTTAGTTTGTGTTTCTATACAAAATTCTCAGTATTGCCTCTACCATCTTCAATATAGTAAGCACAGCCATTTTCATGTTTCTAATACCGCTGTCTAGACTCCTCCACATTTCTTTATTGTTGTATATATATATATATATATATATGTGTGTGTATATATATATATATACATATATATATATATATTTGTGGAACTTGGGATTGAACTTGGGCCCTTGCACTTGCCAGGCAAGCACTTAATCTACTGAGCAATCTCCCCATCCCTATTGTTGTTTTTAATTCATGTTGTTTTTTTTTTTTTTTTAATATGTCCGAATCTTGTTTTTTGTTGTTGTTCCAAAATTTATATTTTTAGACTATTTATAGAAGTAATGAGGCCCAAGTTTATGTTACTTTTTTCTCATGAAAAGTTAATATTTATTATTTATGAGTGTTAGTATTACCAATAGATATTTCCAATTTCAAGGTCTGGGGTGATTCAGAGTTGAATTGTGGGTCCTGCAAGGCATTGCCTACTTCTGACTGGCATCAATTTCTCCTCTTCAGCCATTTAATTGCTTTCCTGCCAGAACCATTATTCAGAGCCCATCCACTGCTTCTGGGGTTAGCAAATTCCCCCAGGCAAAAACAAGCCTCAACCCTGAGTGCACCTCCATGCTATTCTTACTTTCTTGGATTGCAGCCTAGAAGTTCTCCACTGTCTTAAGGCAAATGTTTTTATATTTTGTTAACCTATTCTAATTATATCCAGCATGAACATTGGTTTAAATTGTATAATCTTTCATTATTTAAAGTGGAAGGCCTAACCATTGTTTAAAGGCCCAACCATTGTTTAAAACCAGTGTTTTAAGTGTAAATAATGGCCTAACCATTATTTAAAGTGGAAGGCCTAACCATTATTAATTAAATAATTACATCCAACAAGACTTTACATAGCTAGTTAATAGCAGAGACAACCCAGGTATCCTGATTCTGTACACTTAATCTGTTATACCAGCACCAAAACACCTAATGGATCTAGGAGCATTTTGGCATTTACTGTGCTCAATGCCACCTTTCTTGGCTGACTGAACAAGCAGTAAACACCCATTGTTCTAGGAAATCCAGAAAATCCTCAAGCAAGCAATGTCCTTTCACTTCCCCATCCAGTTAAGTTTGATTTATTATAACCCCTTGTAAAAAGTGAGCTAAATGTCAGTGCTGCCATTCAAAACTATTATAGGTTAGTAAAATGCAATCGCCTTCACTTTGTTTGGTTTGGAGACAGACAGACAGACAGACAGACAGACAGACAGACAGAGATTGAGGTACTACTGGACATTGAACCTAGGGCCTGATATATTCTAGATTGGTAGTCCCCAGTCTTTTTAGCATGAGAGACCAGACTCAAGGAAGACAGTTTTTCTAAGGATGCAAAGGAAGGATTAGTTGTTTCTATTTTTTTTTTTTTAATGTTTGCCATATAAGTACATTCTCCAATGCTAGCATCAGCATTGCAGCTCTGCTCAGATAGTAAGGCATTCGATTTGCATAAGAATTACTCAAACTTGATCCTTGGCATGTGCAGTTTGTGGTACAGTTCATGATCCTATAAGAACCTAAAGCCACACTTATCTGACAGGTGGCTGAGCTCAGAAAATAATGCTAGCAATGGGGAATGGCTTTGAATACATATGAAACTTTGCTCTTGTCTGTCATATGGTCCAGTTCCTGACAGCTGTGGACCCGTACCAGTTTGTAACCTGAGGGTTGGGAACCCCAGTATTAGACAAGCATTCTACCACTGAGTTACACAGTATCCCACCCTCTCCCCCTTTTATATTCTTTCTTTTAATTTCTTTTTGATGTAGGATCTTGCTAAATTGCCCAGGCTGGCCCCAAACCTGGGATCTTCTTGCCTTAGTCTCCCAAATAGCTAGGATTAGAAGAAACTGGAGTCTTTTTTTTTCTTTTCTGGTGCCAGGAATTGAGCTCAAGGTCTCATGCTTGCCAGGCATAGTAGAATTCTAAATAGTAGAATTCTACTTTTGCATTATAATAATATTGGTTTTTATGCATTATAATAATATTGAACCTCCACTTAAATATACAGAAACTGGAAGTCTTAGCCAAGGATTGGTGTTGTACAATAGGAAAAGGTCTTTGTGTCTCTGTCCATTGATGTATAATATTAAAATGGAGTGCTTGAGGCAACAGTAGTTTATTATTCCCTATTTTTTATTGAGTTTTCTGGGCATTGTTTTGTTGGACTCACCAATCAGGCCAGTCAGATGGATCTGGATGATCTAAGATGTCTCACCTAAACAGCCTAGCTGGATGACTGGACATCCTTCTTCATGTAATGTTTAGTCTTAGTCTTCTTTACCTATTCAGAGAAATAATTTATAAGGGGGAAAATTAGACTTTCAAGGACAAGTCTTCAGGGGTGTCGCTTCTGCCATACTATCTTGATAAAACGAGTCACAAGGCCAGCCCATGTTCACCAATGGTGTAGAACCTCTACCTCCTATGGAAAAATAAGGTAGATGTCTTGGTCATCCTTTTCATTCTCTACACAGGATATATTTTTTTTAAGTTCAGGTGTGAGAGGCAGAAGAGTAGCTCCTGCATCACAACACTAGCAAGGCATCCAACAATTTAGTTCCCTCTGATACTACCCAGAGTTAGTGTCAGATCCAACAAGTTAAAGTGTATATAGTTCCCAGAAAGATTGCCCTGGACTTCAGACAGCTATTTGTGGGCACAAATTTGAGGATTGGAATGACTCCCCTTCAAGTATGATAATTTGCTAAAATGATTCACAGAACCGAGGAAAATGCTAAAGTTATGATAACAGCTTTTTTCTAAAAGATGCAAATAAAGTGTCAGATGAAGCAATACATAAGGTGGCAAAATTTGGAAGCAATGTAGCTAGTGTCTTTTGCCCCCAGGGACTCAGGCTGTGTACCCCATCTATGTATTTATTGCTTACCAACCAGGCAGCTCCTACAAGCCTCAATGTCCTGAATTTTTATTAGGGCGTCATTACATAAGCATGACTGATTAAATCATTGGCCATATAGTTGAACTAAGTCTCCATCATTCCATTAGTATTATACCTAATACTTTATTATTTATTACACAAAAGCTCTCCCAGGATGCCCATATCCTAACCCCCAGACCATATAAACCTATTACATTATATAGTACAGTGGAATTAAAATTGCAGATGGAGCTAAGACTGCTAATCAGTACACCTTAAAATAAGGAATTGTCCTGAGTTATCCAGGTGGGTCCTCATAAGAAATCTTGTGAGGAACAAGAAGGCAGTAGAATCAGAACAAGACAGATGGAATTGAGAGAGACTCAACCGAACATTGCTGGCTTTAAAGATCAAAGGGAGTTCCAGGCGCAAGCATGTGCACAGGGCCAACAAGATAGCTCAGTGGACTATGTGCCTGTTTAGGTCAAGCACAGGGACCAGAATTCGATCCTCCAGGGACACTGAACCAGCCATGCATGGTGGTGCATGCCTGTAATCCCAGCTCTGGAGAGGCTAAAAACAGGATCACTATGAGTCCAAGCTACATAGTGAGACCTTGTACCAAATACCTTGAAAGTTGCAACCTTACTGACACCTTGATTTTAGCCCACTGACTTTCAGACGTTCTTTCCTCCAGATTCATAAGATAATGAAATTATGTTGTTTTAAGTTGCTAAATTTGTGATAATCTACACAACAACATAAGAAGCTAAGCCGGGCGTGGTGGCTCACGCCTGTAATCCCAGCACTTGGGAGGCTGAGGCAGGAGGATCATTGTGAGTTCGAGACCAGCCTGGGCTACAAAAGTGAGCTCAAAGCCAGCCTGAACTGCACAGTGAGACCCTGTCTCAAAAAAAAAAAAAAAACCAATAAGAAGCTAATACAATTGAGCTTATATAAAAAAAGAGAACGACATTACTTTTTACCATATAAGGAACATGATTCATATACAATTGCACCTTCTTTTTTAGATGTAGAAGACTGTTACTCTGTTCAAAACGTAAATCAATTCACATTCTTCAAATCTCTCCTACTTCTTAAATTATTTGCCACCTCAAGCCCTCTGTGGAACTCCAAACTGCCTAATTTAACTACCCAGGATTCTATGTCTTAATTAGAGTGCATCTGTGTCTGATGCATAACAGATCCAGAGAGGAAAGAGAAACTCTGCGTACTAATAAGTAGGATATATTTGACCTCATGGATTCATCCAGTGATAATATATTCATTATCCTTGGTGTACTACCATCTATGCCAAATATGGTTTTATATTTAACATAATTTATGATATAATGCATGGTACAAAACTTAATTGGCACAGAGCAAAGAATTTCTAGCTGGGCTCTTTCATAGAATCACTAATACCTACAGGTGTTTTTTATAACTTCTTGACTTAACTTGAGAGTTGCATTTTGCGATGATGATGAGAATGATGATAATAATTTATAACACGTAGGGAGCAGTTTGTGTGTACCAGAGCTGACCTTAATATTTTGTGCTGTTCATCATACTTGATTTTTATTTACCACAGTTACTACTTTTTCTTTTGAATTATTCCCTTGATGACTTTAATCATGTCTCCTTAAATGCCCAAAAACTTGGTGTTCACATGTCTCAATTCTTTAATTCCTAATTTTATCCCTTCTGCTATTTTTAGTGACTTCTAAATTATAGTAAAATAAAAACATAGCTGAGTATATGGGAACTTCTGACCTTGAATTGAAAGAGAAAGAAAAAAATAACTATTTATTCACAAGTGTATGCCTAAGAAATCAGAGGCACTGAGCTTCGTTTGGTACAATTAACACTAATTGCATGTTAGTGTCCCTAGTCAGGGAATTTTCTCCAGTGAAACTTATCATTTACTGATTTGTTTCTTTAGGAACCATATTATGTACGTTGCATCAAACCCAATGACAAAAAGTCCCCACAGATATTTGATGAAGAACGCTGTCGGCATCAAGTAGAATACCTTGGGCTCCTGGAAAATGTGAGAGTCCGTCGGGCAGGGTTTGCCTTCCGCCAGACCTATGAAAAGTTTCTTCACAGGTGAGAGTAGACCAAGCAAAGATGCCCAATGGCACAAGGAGAAGGGAGAATTATGGGGTCCTGCCCATGTATGATGGTGCATCAGCACCTGTTAGGCCATCTGAATATTTGCTGAGTGAACAGAAGAGTTGAAGAAGCTGCAAATATGTGATACTTTCTCAGAATCAGTAGGGGTCCCTAGTGGCTGTTTAATCATGTTGGGAAAATGTGGGCATTATAGCACAAACATGGTTTTAGAGTACAGGTTGGAATCTCAGCCGTGCCACTTATTTGCTCAGTGATGTTAGTCCAGAGTTCCGTTTCTTTGATCCTGTTTCTGTCTATAAAATGAGTATAATAATACTTCATAGGCCTGTTGCTGTGGTTATTAAATTAACCTAAATAAAAAGCATAGGTTCCTGGCACATAACAGATACAGCACTTGATTAATGTTGCATGTTACTGGTATTGATAATTATCATTAAAATAGAATATGATGAATTTAAGCATGGAAACTCTAAGGTTAGTCCTCCTGGTTTGAATCCTGGCTTGGCCATTTTTTTAGTTATATGACCTTGGTCAAGTCCCATAACCTCTCTATGCCTTGATTTCCTCACATGTGAAACGAGCATATAGTAGCAACTATACTAAAGGGTTCTGCAGGATTGATTGAGATAATATTTATAAATACCTGGCATATAGTAGCCAGTAAATAGAAAATATTTATTGCTATTGTTAATTTATAATTGGTGATGACAATGATAGTTGGCAACTGGGAATTAGAAGGTTTTAAATTCTTTTAAATTTTGTATTACTATATAATTGCATGCACAGTGTTGACATTCATTGTAGGGCCTTTGTACCTGTACATAATACCTCTTAATTCTTCTTTTTTTCCCTGTATCTCTCTCCCCTTCAATCTGTCTTTCCCTCCTAATTTACAGAAGTAAAACTCTGTTTATTTTTAAATATTTATGGAACATTTTCTACTGGACCACAGAGTCTATCAAATACAGTGAATAAACACATAAAATAAAGATGAGAAAAATGCAGAGAATTCTGATACTTTGCATAGTTGATGAGAACAGTCTCTGAGGAGATGACAATTACAGGGAGAGCCAGAGACACAAAGGTCAGTGAAGTCAAAAGGTAGAGCAAAGCTGAGCATGGCAGCAAAAAGGAGGCTGAGGCAAGAAGATTGCTGAGTTCAGAGCCAGCCTAGGCTATATAGTGAGTTTAAGACCAACCTGAACCAGCTAGACTCTGTCTCAAAAAACAAGATGGAACAGAGGGAACAGCCACAGAAAAGGTTATCTTGCAGTGAAAAGTATGGCACTTCACATACCTAATGTAGTTCCGGTGATTGGAGGCTGCTGAGTGACAGGTGTGGGGTAAGAAAAGAACAGATGTAGAAGGGAACCACATCATGTTGAACTTTTTAGTCAGCCTGAGCCATTCAGATTTTGGCTAAGTATGATTAAAAAGCCACTGGTAGATTTTAACCATGGAGTGGCAGCCTGGCAGATTATATTGAAGGAATCACTGTGCCTACTATGTGAGTCGAAAACAGGGAAACGTTTAGGGACACTCTTATGAGAATCCAGGAAAGGTAACTTTAGAATAATGTTTTCAACAAGGGATTATTGTAGACATAGGAGTAGTGGACAGAGTTAGGACACAAGGTGGGACTAAAGCTGCTCATAAGTGTGTTGGCTATAATGAGAGAAGTGACAAGTAGACTTGGGCTAAGCATCTGGGGTAAGCATGATACCTTTTGCCAAGATGAAGTTATGTAAGAGAAGTTTGAAGAGGAATGGGAGCAAGGATAGGATCAGATTCTCTTGCTGGTTACTTTTGAGATGCCTACTAAACATGTAAATGAAAATACTGAGTAAACTGTTGATATGTATTGACATGTATTTCCCATGCCAGAGTATGGGAAAGAAGTCAGGCTACAGATAAGAGATTTTTGAGTCATTGTTATGTAGATAACATATAAAGCTTTAGGACTGAATAAAAAGGAAAGGTCCAGGCTGGAAAGATAGCTCAACAGCATAAGTACCTGCCTGGCAAGGACAAGGTCCTGAGTTCAATCCCCAGTGCTGCATGTGGTGCCAGCCTCAGAACTGGGTGTGATGACACATGCCTGTAATCCCAGCTGAGACAGGAGGATTGCTAGGAGTCCAAGCTGTGAGCTCCTGTATCAAAAGAATAAAAATAAAATACAAGGAAGAAAACAAAGAGGAGGCCCCTGACAGTATTTATATTTTGTGGTTGGTCTGATAGAAGGAAATTAGCAAAGAGAAGAGAAGGGCAGGTGGTGAGGTAGAAGGAACCAAAAGAGGATTATATCTCAGAAGCCAAGAGAAGAGGGCATTTTGAGAGGAAACATGCTGTTGACGAGTCAAGTGTTGCTGTGCAACTAAGAAAAGCAGAAGCCTAAGCATGAGCTTTGGCAACGTAGAGGCCAAAAGGGAAAACAGCAGAGGCCAATTTGAACAGGATGGGAACAAGAAGTGAGAAATTAGATCCCTACAATAGCAACAAATGCTGCTGTGCATAGGAGCAGAAAAACTGGAAAGTGTTACTGGACAAGAATATAATCCCCTCACCTGGGATGCAGGTGAGGATGATTCACAACAGAGGGAGGAAACCCATGACCCAGGAGAGAAAGGAGATGTAGTAATTGCAACAATAACATCCTGGAGATAGCAAGAAAGGATGGGATCCCAAACACATCAGAGCACAGATGTTACCAAAGCAACAGGACACTAGGCAGAGAACACAAATACAGATCAGGAAGGCTAGAAGCTTCACTGGAGGCAAAGATGAAAATGTTATCTTATTTTTGTATATTCTTGGTGAAGTGTGAGGAGAGGTCATGAGCAAGAGTGAGTGAGTGGTAAGAGATGCGGTGAAGAATGTTTGGAGAGAAATGAGAAGACTTATTTTAGTGAGTGGGAAAGCACAGGTTTGTTTAAAACAGTTGTGGTCAGGAAGAGCTGAGTGTCCATTTGAGATGTGAGTTTATAAAAATAAGATGAAACAACCTAGTATTGTAAGATTTCTCCACTAGTATTCAGTGACTTATGTGTAGAAGTAACAATTTATGCTGGATAGATATTCTTAAATAGAATGAATAAAAATCCATAGCATAATATCCAGGAAAAATGAAATTTAATTTTATATTAATCTAAAGGTTATGTTCAAAACTGACCATTTTTCATGTTGTTTATCTTTTTACACTGAGACTAGACAGGAATGTTTTCATGAGTAATGATATGTTTGTCTAAGTCTTAATTGCAAACAGTACCAAGTTATATTATTAGACAGGTCACTAGTTCTACCATTTGTGCTTGGAAAATTCTGGCAAGTGATCAGCATAGAATTTGTTTTTGTGTTGTTGCTTATAGAAACTAAGCAGAAGATGAATATTAAAATGAACATTGTGCAGTGTAAATATAAGATGGGGCTGAGTTAAAAATACATTTCCATAAGATACAGAAGAAGCCAGATACAGAAGACATAGTTGAAACAAGTGAACAGTGAGCAAGCTAGATTTAGAGGGGACAAGGAATTTGCAGGTTGTATCTTTACCTACTTTTAATCCCTTTTTGGACTTACTTTACTTTTTTTTTTTTTTTCTTGTTTCAGAACTTTTTATTTGTTTGTTTATTTTTATGGCTGGCTCAACCTGCCCTGAGGGCAGGGCTGGCACAGCATGTGGTGCCGGGGATCGAACTGCGGTCCCTGCAGCCACCTAAGCTTTCCTAAGCAGGCGCTTTAGACCACTGAGCCATCCTGCTGGGCCCCTGGACTTACTTTACTTTAAACTTGAAATGTATTGGTGTGTTTATTTTGAACATAAAAAATATCTTGTAAATAAGATTAGGAAAATATCTTAATGCTCGTGTAAAAATAGAGCAGAAACATGAAGAAGTACCTATAAATTTCAAACCTGGTGGTCTTTATTTATGTACAGATAGAGGTAGGGAAGACTGAAAGAAAAATTTAAGATGCCTTAAAGACCTCGGTAGGCACCTGATCCATCAGTCTGGAGTTCAAAACTGAGGTTGAGGCTGGGCATGATACATTATGAAGTGAAAACTATGTTTTCTGTATTTTAAAATATGAATAAACTTACGTTTTATATTTAAAATAAATTATTTACTTTTTAAAATTTTTTTACTGTTATGGCCCGCTCAACCTGCCCTAGGGAAGAGGCTGGCACAGCATGTGGTGCCAGGGATCGAACCATGGTCCCTGCAGTTGCCTAAGCTTGCCTAAGCAGGCGCTTTAGACTACTGAGCCATCTCACCAGCCCCGAAAATAAATTATTTAAAGTTCATGGGCTAGATGAGGCAATGTGGGGAGGGTGTACTTAGAAGTCCTCACTGAGTCCCAGGATACTTCCATCACAAGGGATACACTAGCAGTCAGTCTTGCCAGAAAATGAGCTGGAGAAGGAATATGCAGCAAGCTGAGAAGAGAGAGACATCAAGAACAGAACAAATGAGCCATCCCAGATGCTGCTTAGCTATTTTAGCAAGGGTAATAGAAAGCCCAATGAAGAACTTGTAAAGAGGCATGAAATGCACAAAACTAGACTGGAACAAGTGGGAACACATCTCTTACGCTTGGGTAGGATAGCTCAACACCATATATAAATTTAATGAATGATCTTAGTAAAACTATTATCAAGGGGATTTTGAAGGTTTTGAGATTTTTTTCTTAACTTTGTTGGCTGGATTCTGCTTTTTTCCTGAAATAAAACTATAAAACTTGATTTTAATGTTGATATTTTAAAAAAAGCATGACACGATAGCTGAGATCTTTTTAAAAGAAAAACAAAAATGAGACATTAAAATATTCCTAAATATTGTGGCTTGCCTACTAGTGTGTTTTGAAACTGTCTCAATATTATTTTCTCATTAAAAGTAATAAAAAAATAAAATGTTTCTAAGGCCCTTATAATTAAAACTATGAGGTGACAATGTACAGATGGATACACAGCAAACATATTAGAATGTTTAGGAATTAACTGAAGCATATATGAAAATTTAGCATATGGTAGAGATAGCCCGTTAAGTCACAGGATGAAGTATGGGCTTTTTTTTTAATTTAATATTTTTATTGTTTAAATTTAACACGGGTTATATTACATATTTTCATCATCAGATCAGTTTAGATTAATACACATAGGTATATAAGATTGATCAAGCAATTAAACATTAACCCTTTTAAATCAACATTACTTTTTTTTTTCTTTTCCCCTTTCTTTTTTTTTGAAAGTTGACATATTGCATATTGTCCTCACAATCGTTCTACAGAGTACAGTGTGTGGGCATGACCCACCTCCATATTGATGTTGCTTAGAAAAAAATTTTAAAAAAGGAAAAGAATATACTTCTCTTTGAACTAAGAGGAAGCAGATACATACACAGTCAAATGTTCTGCAATTGCAGTGGGCCACCAGTGAAGCCTGTAATGTTGGAGGCTATTGAATCTAAGCCTCCTAAAGCTCATCTCACCAATCTAGCTCTGCATTTCATGCATTGTAATTAAGCATTTTTTTTCTTTTTCTAGCTGGGTGGTCAAGGGCAAGTTGAAGCAAGACCTGTATAACA
Organism: Myocastor coypus; assembly: GCA_004027025.1. Lineage (NCBI taxonomy): Eukaryota > Metazoa > Chordata > Mammalia > Rodentia > Myocastoridae > Myocastor > Myocastor coypus. The sequence continues at coordinate 11,134 of PVJA010030894.1, forward strand.
AACATTCATGGTTTTTTTTTGTATCTTCCAGGGTCAAATCCCCTCAGGATTAAGTTTGGGACCATAGCAGATAAAGGAGAAAACATATCAATAGCAAAACCATACACTTATGTACACAGGATGAATCAGATATTGGTTTCAAGAACCTTCAAAAGGTTCAGCATATTGATTATAGCACAGTGTAATGCTAAAACTATGTTTGAAATACATGTCACTCTTGTCTTTTTGATATGTACTGCTCCTGGTGTAAACTCAGTTACTGTCATCCTCTCTCTCAAGAGTAGTACATGAAAATAAGTATGGGCTTTTTAATGGTGTTGGAATCATTGGATTGCTGTCAGAAACTGTTAGATCCATTCCTTACACCAATCCACATGGATCCAAGGTTTAAATATAAAAAAGAAAACATGCTAATACTAGAAGAAAATATCAGTAAGTGAATCTGTGAATGTAAAGAAAACCTTTCTCTCAATGACTTCAGATTCAATATAAGAAAAATATTATTTGACTTTACTACATGCATTAGACAGCTTTCTATGAAGAGGTAAACCCTGGTGGCAGACAGGATTCTAAGGTGGCCTGATACCCTGTCGCCTGGTACTCATGCCCTATATACTCCCTGAGTGTCAGCTGAACCTACTGATTGCTTCTAGCAAAGCAGAATAAGGTGAAAGCAGTGTGATGTCATTGTTGAATATGGGCTACAAAAGCTTGTGACTCTGTCACTTCCATCTTGCTCAGCCACACTCAGGAAAGGTGGTTAGTTGCCTTATGAGACCCATGGCAAGGATTGTTGCCTGCTTGTATGTAGAAAGACAGTTTTTGTGTATTGATCTTATATCTTGTATACATAGCACTGCTTAACTTGCTTTCAGTTAAAAGTTCATGTTAACATCTGCTGATTTCCAAGTTTTTTGTTCATAAGTAGTATTGGTTTTGTTCTTCCCTCATCAATTAATTTCTTAGTCTCAGCGTGCCAATTCTATATCCCAGAATAGTGTAGGGTAGAATCCATGACAGAAGCATCACTGTGTCTGTTTCTGGAGAGAATGCTTCCAAGGTCACCCATTTATAAATAGTACTTGCTGTAAAATTTTGGCAAATAGTCTTAATTAGGTTAAGGAAGTACTTCTATCCTTGGTTTAATAAGTTATTTTCATGAAGTCTTATTTTTTTTTTTTTGAAGGCTCTTTTGTATCCTTATCAGGCTAATGAAATTCACTTCTGTTAACAGTTTACAAGTGTTTTATTTTGTCTTCTGACAACCATCTTGAACTTTATGAAATAGCTTTTCTATTGAGATAACCATGTAGTTTTTCTTCCTTAATTCATGTTCTGTTTTTTCTCCTAGGTATAAGATGATCTCTGAATTCACCTGGCCCAACCATGATCTTCCTTCAGACAAAGAAGCTGTCAAGGAACTGATAGACCAGTGTGGTTTTCAGGATGATGTAGCTTATGGGAAAACCAAAATTTTCATCCGAACACCCCGTACATTGTTTACCTTGGAAGAACTCCGTGCCCAGATGCTTGCAAGGATTGTCCTCTTCCTACAAAAGGTAATTTCATATTTTATGTATAAGGATAAAGCCTTTATTGTGTTTAAAACTTTTCTTAGTTTTTTAATAAGAAAATTTCATGATGGTATATTCTGTGCATCTGTGCATATCTTAGAGTCTGTGTGTGTGTATATCTTAGAATGTTTGTTGCCTTCATACATGGAAAACTTACCTGACTACCCAAATTGAAAATTATTTTTTCCTGAAAATTCTGGAGACATTCTATCTTTTGGGTATTTGAAGTTAAAGAAATATATGGGCCAGTCTACTTTTTGTCTTTTGTAGCTGTGTTTTTCCTCTCAACTTAATGCTTAAAGACTTTTTTTTTTGTCTTATCCTTCAAAAATGTTGCCACAGGGCCAGGGAGATAGCTCAGTGGAATAAATGCTTGCCTGGCAAGCACAAGGTCCTAAGTTCAATCCCTGGTACCACAAAAAAAAAAGTTGCCACTGTGTTCTTGACTGCCTCCCTCAGTAATCAATACCCCTATAGCCACCACCACCACAACCACTTGATGTCAGGTGTGGCTTGCTAGCTCCATGTCTCATTAACTTGCACCCATGCTTGTTTATCTATGCAAGACCTGTTCTTGTATCATTCTTGCAGTCTTTTTTTTTATTTCCCACCCTTGTTCTCATTGCTTCCATGTAAACCATTTTAATACAAAGCTATAAATATGTGTTAGAAGAAAATCACATACCTCTTTGAGGATGTCTTTCAGATATTTGCCAGGAAAAAAGTTGCTGATTAATAGCATATATATTATACCATGTACCTAAGTGATATAAATAGTGCCACCTTCTGCTTCAGAATCACTACCTATTTTCACAACCTCCAGCTGTATGATCACAGCCCTACCAGTATGATCCCTACTACTTGCTACCTAAAGTTTATGAGACTAACTAGGATAGTGACAACTCATTATTGTTTTACTTTGCATTTCCCTAGTTACTATTGAATTTAAGCATTTCATTAAATGTTTGCTTGTTCTTTAGATTTTCCTGTAAAATGCCCTATTTGTATCTTTTTCCATTTTTCTAATGAAGATGGTATTTTCTTACCGATTAGTGGAAATTCCCTAAATATTCTAACAACCTTTTATTCACTTTTGACATTGTATATATATTTTGTTATTTTATCAGCATTTAGGTGAAGAATAGTTTGTTGAACAAATTCCTTAATTTTGACATAATGAAACTCGTTACTTGCATTGTAATTTGTGCCATAGAATTTGTGCTTTAGATGTCTTATTTTGTTAAATAAGAATTTCCTTACTTAGATGTCACAAAGATAACATCTTACATTTTATTCTGTGAGTATGCCTTGTACACTTAGGTCTTCAGTCCATTTAGAATCCATCCATATATGTGGTTTTACATAGGAATTCAGTGTTTTCTTTTCCTACATATAATTATCCAGTCTTCTTTGTATCATCTACTAAACAATTATACATTTACCAATAATCATTGGTGTCATTTTATTATGCTAAGTTTATATATATTTTATCTGTCTCTGAGTACTTAGTTCTGTACTATTTTTTCTACTTATCTTTGTTCTATGCTAGTTTTTATTATGTCTTAGTATATAATTAGATAAATCCATTTTCACTGCTTCACTTTATTAAGATGAACTAAGCTGTATATAGACCTTTATTCTGCAATGTAAAATTTAATATGTGTAATAACTTCATTAATTGCAACAATAACTTTATTAAGATTGCCTTGAATTTATAGATTCACATGAAAGGATTAAAATTTTTACAATATTAAGTTATCAAGAGTATGAAACAGATCATCTTCATTGGCCTTAAGACTAAAAGGTTTTATGAAATCTAGATGTTTTACTACTTCTGTTGCTAGTATGAATTTATATTATCTGTGTGGCAGTGTTGCACAGAAAAAGAATATTGGCTTATGTGGGTTTATCTGTATCCAGAGTAAAACCTTTCTTCATTCATACTTTTTTAGTAGTTTTTCTGGGTAAATGATCACATCATGTGTGAATAGGAAAAGTTACGTCTTCCCTGCCAGTTGTCAGAATGTTTCTAAGTCTTGGTCTCATTTATTTTCCCCGGGACTCAGAATAACTTTAGGGCTGAAATATTAAATTTTGTTCAATTCCCAGTTGTCCTTCAAGTAATTGCTTTTTAAAACAGATTTTGTTCTTTTTCTCCAAGAAAGCTTGTAAATTTGTGAGTTGGATCTGTTTTCTGACTGCCACAATAAATTATTTTTTTGCTTTTTGAGACAGGGTCTCACTATGCAGTTCAGGCTGGCCTTAAGCTCACTTTTGTAGCCCAGGCTGGTCTCGAACTCACATCGATCCTCCTGCCTCAGCCTCCTGAGTGCAAGGATTACAGGCGTGCGCCACCACACCCGGCTCACAATAAATTATTTTTGTGGAATAACTTGTTCTCTTTATGTTAAAGTCCTTTCTCTTTGATTCTTAACCTTAAAATGTTTTGTTTTGTTTTGTTTTGTTTTTCTCTTCTGTTTGTACTTGAAATTGATTCAGGCCTGTATTCAGTTGAGTGAACCAGGGTGTTCTCACTCCCAAGTTTGCTTAAGCCAGCCTTGGTTGATGCTTATTGCTTTTGTAGCTACCAGTAGAACCCAAGCACTCCCCATGGAGATAATAAACCATACAATCACCCTACCCTGAATTCAGTCTCTATCTACTTGGTGACTGGTGAAATCATCTTAAACATGCAGGGTCAATTTCCTCACTTCGTTTTCAATTTTCAGTGTGCTGCAGACTTGAGTCTGTCTCCTCTCTACTAGCCAAAGAGGGGTCCACTACTCCCCTTCCAGCCCACCGCCTAGCTCATCATCCATACAAAGATTTAATCCCAGGTATATGCAGCTCCTATGACACTTTGCTTCTAGAAATACAATATGCTGTTATCAGCCTCTACCTCTACTTTCTTTTTGTGAGAAATTATAGTTTCTAAGAAAGAAATTCTTTAAAAGGAGAGACCACTTCATAAGCCACCAGCCATGCAATGGAAGGAAAGTGATTCTCTGCTTCCTATGAGATAGATGTCACATTTCTGAACAATAGAAATTAGGGTAGGGATGGGGATGCCTGTCCTTAGGAACCTTTCCAGGGGACCATATATCCATTTGGTTTTCTGACCAAATTCACATGCCATAAAATTCATGGAATTTTCTCCCAACTTCTAGGAATGTCATCAGTCACCTGACTTCCTAGAGATGTGTTTTTTCTTTTTCTATATCCTTACAGGAACTTAGTGGGAAGATAAATAATAGAGGCAGCATCATGAGCCACTGTTTAAAACAGAAATTGCTAGCAATTGCTTATTTCCTTTTTAAACAAAAATAGCTTTATCATTTTTCTGATTATATAAGTAACATAGGCTTATTGTAACATTAGATTTAGAGTTGTGGGTGTGCCTTAGTGGTAGGGCATTTGCCTGACATGATTCAGTCTCCAACCTTAGAAAACAGTTTTAAAGCAATTATAGAGAAAAGGTTTTTAAATGTCACATAAAATCCTACCAGCAAAAGTAAGTAAATCACTGTCACTGGGATACACCCACAATCCCTGCATCCTCTTTGATATTCTTCTACACATATATGCAAGGATCAAAATGAAATCATAGTTCATATAATGATGTTCTTACCACTTTTCTATTTTTCTGCACTATTTTGTTACTCTTTGCCCCTACATGTACCTTCTCTGCCTGCATCTTTCCTCACCCCAGTTCAGTAGTCTCCAGAACACTCACAATTTCTGTGGCTCGCTAAAAGTCCTCACAAAACCCAACATAAAGTTGTAGTGATAAGTAAAGTTTATTATGGCAAGATGATAAGCAACAAAATCAGCAAAGAAAAGGCACTTGGCCCTGAATCTAGAGAAAACCAGGAATAAGCTGCCAAGAGTTCTCTCCCAGGGGAGTTGCACAGTTTATGCTTAATTCCTTCAGCCATGAGTGATGACAACACAAGCTAGTGTTGTCTACCAGGGAAGCCCATTAGACTTCATGCTCAGAGTTTTTAGTGGAGGCTGGTAATATAGGCACTCTGCCTAGCATGCACCAAAATTCCAGACTCCCAGAAGGAATTTTGGTGTGCTGTGCAGACCAGTGTGTAAGCAGTTTAAGTACAGTAAGCCACTCTTTGTACCTAGGGAAAGTTTTATTTCTGTGTAGGGAACTGTTTACCTGGAGGTTTCCAAACAGGACTCAAGGGCCACCTCAGAGCAAGCCTCTCTAAGGTAACAATCTCAGGCCTGGAATGTTAACCCTCTTCTGGACACCTCCACTCTCTTCCTATAAGTAGACATTTTTGTACACACAGCTTTCTGCACCAGGGCTTAGTTTCTATGCACCAGATTACCAGGAGCTACAATGTTGTATTGAAGTTGGGCATAGTGATACATTTCTGTTATCCCAGTACTCTGGGAGGCTGAGGCAGAAGGACTGTAAGTTCAAGCTCAGCTTGGACAATGTTGTGGCTTAGCAACACCCTGTCTCAAAATTTTAAAAAAGAGTACCCCCAGGGCCCAGGAGGTAGCTCAGGGGCACAAGTGCCTGCCTGGCAAGTGCAAGATCCTGAGTTTGATCCCGGTCCGCCCCCCCCCCCAGTATCATACACACAAAAAATGTACTCATCACAATTCATATTTGCTCCCACAGAATACTTTTACTTTTAAGTTTTTTATAACAATGGATTTCATCAAGCTTTTGAATTTTTTTCCATTCTAATCAGTAAGAAATGATACCTTATTTGTACTTTAATTTCAGTTTTTGTGACTGCTAGTGAGATCATGCTTATTGGCCTTTTAGACTGCTACTTAATGTTTTCGACTCCAGTTACTGTTCTTGTTTATTTATATCCTTGACCCATTTTTCTATTGGATGGTTTCTGCTTTACCTATGAAGTATGGGAGCTAGTTCTATGTAAGAAACATTAATTTTATATGTTACAATTATTTTTGTTACAGTTATCATTTGATGCTGATCACAATATACTCTTCATGCAAACTTTTTCACTACCAACTTAATGAAATATGTCTTACTATGTAGTTTTTGGGTTTCTCCAGAAAAAAATTATGGATCTAGAATTTATTCTTGTAATGGTATGATGTAGGGGTCCAATTTTGTTTTCATTTAGTTAGTAACTGTTTTAAGGGGCCAGGAGATAGCTCCATGGCACAAGTGCCTGCCTGGCAAGTGCAGGTTTGTGAGTTTGAACCCCAGTCCTGAAAAAAAAAAAAAAAAAAAACTTTTAATTTTATTTTTAAATTCTTGATAACTTGATATTTTACCTTTGTCCAATGTTAATTCCACTTATATATGTGAATCTATTTTAAAGCTATTTTATTCTGTAATCTATGGCAATATCACACTAAATTTTATAGTACATAATACATCCTAATATATGGAAATCTGACTTTCAGTGTTTTTTCATACCTTTTCTATGCCTTATTAAAGACTTAACAGCAGGTTATTAGATGTAGAATTAAGGATGTTGACTAAAACTAGAGCCTGTAAGTTTGTTCTTTAAAAAAAAATAAATGGCAAAATAAAGACCGCCTGGAAGGATAGCTCAGCTGTCTAAGCACCTGTCTGACAAGCTGAAGGACCTGGTTTCAATCCCAGTACCACATGCTGTGCTACTTCCGAAACTCCAGGTGTGCCTGACCAGCCACCGAAATTGGGCATGGTGGCATACCTCTGTAATCACAGCACTGGGAAGGTTGAGACAGTAGTATCACTATGAGTCCGAGATGCATAGCAAAACCCTCTATCAAATGCATAAATAAATAAAATATTTTTTAAAAGCACTATTTTAAAAAAACATAAAGACTTGTAGAGAACATTCAAACTGTGTTGGTTAGGGTAAACTGAGGCATGGTCAGATTCATCAAGTTAGGTGAAATTGAACCAATAAGTGAAGCTTATTCCAGCCTAGGTGCAGGCAGGCCAAATGCAGTAAGACCACTGGCCCCCAGGGATAGCTGGAAAAGGTTTTACAAGGGAGTTTGTATAGGAGAGGTGTAGGCATGGAGGAGTGGGAAAGTTTTAGTCTGGGCCTGGGGAGTTGGGGGTCTTGGTGACATCTATATCTTAAAGGCATGGCTGTATAGAGCAGTTGCTTGTTATCTCCTCCTGAAAGCTCTGACTGCTTGTTATCTCTGTCTTGCAGCTGAGGTCAGCAGCTCTGCTGGGGAGGGGGGTGATTCTTCTCTGTCCAAGTACAGGTCTGACAGTATTACTTTCCAAGTCATAACAACTATACTTGTCATTGTCACCATTTAAATCATTCATTGTTCAGAATTATAGGTAATCTATTTAATGCATCTTGCTCATTTTCTTGTACTTGATCATGCTTAGTAACATAGAAAATTAGTAAAATTAATTATTCATCTATTTATTTTTACAGTACCAGGGATTGAACTAAGGACCTTGCACTTGCCAGGCAAGTGCTTATTCTACTGAGCTATCTCCCTGGCACCAAAATTAGTAAAATTAAATCTTCTTTTTAAAAAAATCTAAATCCAAAGACGTTCATTAGTTTTATAGTACATAAGCAACAATACAATTCTTACAGAAAAACTAAAAAATATATACTATTTTGAATATAATTTTTATATTAGATGTAATTTTAAATAATTGTAGTTGTGTAGCTACATTTTGCTGTATCTTGGTGTATATAAACACATGGCATATTTGTGAGAGCTGATCTAGTTCTTCTTAGAGGTTCCTTAATTATTCTGTTCTTAGACACGCAAGTTTTTCCAGTTCTTTACTCTTTCTGGTTGCATCACACTACACATTTCTGTTTGCTTAGAGCAGGGACTGACACATATTGAGAGTAAGGTAATCTAGGTGTAGTGCCACATGCCTGTAATCCCAGCAGTTTGGGAAGCTGTGTAGGAAGATCACTGGTTTGTGGCGATCTTGGGCAACTTAGTGCGACCTAGTCTCCACAATTTTCAAATGTGGAGATGTAACTCATTAGTAGATTGCTTATAAGTATATAAATAAGTATTTACTTATAAGTAAATAAGTATATAAAATATACTTATTGTTTATCAATGCTAAGAGTCTAGGCTCAGTCCCAAGTATTACACACACACACACACACACACACACACACACACACACACGCACGCACATAGGTTCACTTAAGTAAATATTAGCTATTATAATTATTACAATGAGTGCTGCTATTTCTATTAAATATTGACAAATAAGGGGCTAGGGAAATAGCTCAGTAGAATAAGTACTTTCCTGGTGAGCACAGGAGCCTGAGTTCAACACCTGGTTCCACAAAAGTATTGACAAATATAGTGGATTATTTTCTTGGAGTAAATCTTAGAGTTGAAATTATTTTAAAAGATACATACCTTTAAAGTTCTCTATACTCTTCACATTGCCTCTAGGAAGATTGTACCAGGTGTTTGTTCACACCAACTAAAACATGAAAGTGTTTGTCTCAGTGAAGTGCTGTTTTCATTTTACACACTTTTTTGATTTACCTAAAAGCTGAAGGTTTAGTCTGAATATTAAAAACTGCTTCATAACAAGCCTCAGTTGTATTATACTGATCTATGCACAATTAAATTAATTAATTAAAAATGAGTCAATCTGGCCAGTGAGCTTTTATAAAGGCCATTCTTTTCTTCCATTCATAGTACACAATTGGTTCACTTACCCAAATAGCCTCCACGTTGGATTGTGTGTCTGTGCGCCTTGCATCAGTTTTAAATAGAAATCACTAATAGCTGGTGTTTTAGATAGCACTGAAGAAACTAATTTTTCAGAATTGTACCTTTAAGCAAGGAGGTGCTATGAGATGAGTATGTTGTCACTTGAGCAGCTAATATATGGAGCTGAGATAAAGTGTACAATGATTGCTACTGTGTGTGTAATGAGATAAATCTGTCCAAGTTTTGTTTTAGCTATTTTTCTTCAACCTGGGCTTTTCTGGTTTGGGTTTTTTATTTAAATTTGAATAGGCTTATAGATTAGAAGAATGAATTTCTTGATTATCTATCAGGCATATAAGTGTCTGTGTGAGCTTTCTTAATTCAGAGGAATTTGCTTGCTATAATTTGAATGTTGAGTGTCCCCAAAGATCCACCTGTGAAGGCTTGGTCCCTAGCATAGCACAAGTGGTAGAGCCCTGAGAGGTGAGACACTGTGAAAAGTCCTTATATCATGGTAGGGGTCCCTTCAAGGGGATGTGGGACTTTTCTTCTTTATTTAGGTCCTAAATGATTTTAAACTGGTATTCTTATTTTTGAATGATATTATAAGCTCAATTGTAAAAAAGATCTCATAAAGATTAAAAGTGGTTCATTAAAGCATAAACATATGATGAAATTAGTGTATTCTGAAGCAGAATAACATAACTGTTAATAAGTAGTCTCAAAGGTCACCAGCAGACCCAGGTATAATCATTTTGCAGACTTATCAACAGGAAAAAAAATCTGAGTAGAATCACTACCTACTTTTAATCTCGATGTGGTGGTCTCCAAAAGGCCAAAAATGAATTTTATAAGTATTGTCACTCATCTCTCCTACCCCTTGAGACAGGGTCTCACTATGTATTCCAAGTTAGCCTTAAACTCACCATGTAGTCCAGGCTGGCCTCACACAGTGATTCTCCTGCCTCAGCCCCTCTGAGTACTAGGGTTACAGGCATGCCCCACCATGCTGTGCTTTGTCTCTATTCTTAAATGTACTATTTTTATGAGACTGGTCAAGTAGAGGCACAAATTGGGGTGGAAGGTATCCATCATTTTCAGACTATGCATACTGATTTCTTTGTGAAAAAAAATCAAGTGCTTTATTAATCATCCTAAAAGAAAAATAATTATTTACCATATAAATTCAAATACTTTACCCTTAAACAGCAATAAAAAACCCTACTAAAATGGAAGTTAGTAGTACCTTACAGTAACAGGCAACATTCTGATTATTTTACATATATTAACTAAACTAAATCTTTACAAGAGCCTTGTGAACAATTATGTATTATTTGTATTTAATAGATAAGGGCCATTGGGGCCGGCAAGATGGCTCAGTGGTCTACAGCACCTCCTTAGGCAAACTTAGGCAATCAGAGGGACAACAGTTCCATCCCTGGCACCACATGCTGTGCCAGCCCCACCCCTAGGATAGGCTGAGCTGGCCATAATAATAGTAAATAAATTAAAAAGATAAAGGTGAGGCATGGAGGTATGCACATGTAGTCCCAGCACTTAGGAATTGAGGCAGGTAGATTGACTCAAGTTTGAGTACAACAGTGAGTTCAAGGCCAGATTTAAGTAGAGAGCCCAACTAGATAGCAAGATAATAATGATGATGATAATAATAATAATAGGCTGGGGAGATAGCTCAGCAGCATAGGCACCTGCCTAGTAAGTACAAGGTCCTGAGTTCAATCCCCAATACCTGATGATGATTGGTGGTGGTGGTGGTGGTGGTGGTGGTGATGGTAATCATGGTAATGGTGATGATCATGGCAATGGTGATGATATAAGGGAGTTAAAGCCTCTCAGTGCCTGAAAAGAAGTCACACCAATAGCACTTACCCCAGGAATCCTGTCTCCCACTGTCTTAGTTACTTTTTACTCGTTGCTGGGACAAATACCTGACACTCAAAATGAAGGATGGAAAGGTTTATTTAGCTCACAGTTCATGGAGGTTTCATCCATATTCGGCTGGCCCAAGGCTGAGTGGAACAGGGCAGAGAGCATCTAGTTCATGGCAGTGGAACAGCAACAAAATGGTGGCAGAGATAGCCAACCAAACAGGGCAGCAGAGAGCAACAGCCACAGCTCTAGTTTGTCTCTCTGTCGCTCTTTATATTACATTCAGGCTCTCTGCCTTAGGATATCCGCCCTAGAGCACACCCATAGTCTCAGCCTTACTCAGACCGATAGTCCCATCAGTACTATAACACAATCCAAGGGATCGCAAATCAAGTCTCAATCTATAGAGGCCATGCCCCATGATTGCATGAGGCTTTGGGGGAACAACTAGACACAAACCATAACACCCACAAACACCTATAACCATGTTCTTAAATCATAGCAGCATCACTCAGGAATCGATTCTGTTTTAGGTACTCTTCTCTGGTTGCTGAGACTAGCAGCCAACACCCAAAAGGAAGAAAGGAAAGGTTTATTTTAGTTCACAGTTACTGGAGATTTTAGTCCATATTCAGCTGGCTCCAAGGCAGAAAGGTACATGGCAGAAAACAACCTTTCATGGCAGTGGCAAAGAACAAGAGCCAGAGAGAAGAGAGGAGTAGCAGCAGCTCAAGCAGCTAACTTCTCTTCCTTCCTTACATTGAGATGCAAATTACCTACCCGGGGGTGTGCAGCACCCATACCCATAATAATCAATCACAAATTCCAGAAGCCACCCCATGACTGCATGAGGCTTTGGGGGGACACCTATACATAAACCATAATAGATCCTTAGAGGAAAAACAGGTATAACACACTCTTGGAGAAAAATTCATAAAACAGATACAGAGATGATGATGGCATCAATCTCAGAGAGGAACAAGCTAAAATCTGGCAAAATTCCTTAATTAAATAACCTTGATGAACATCATGTCTGAATCGTGCATCTACAGTTGAATATATGGGCTAAGATTTATGTTTAATAAAATTGGCAGGAAACACTGATATTCAACATGTGGCTCAACTCTTGACATATGTACAGTAATGAAAAGTGGTCGATGTCACTCACTTTTACTAAGAACACTTGCTTCAGGAGATAAGATTTGTATTTGTTTTAGTAGGTGTAGGTTTTAAGCCAAGAGTAGGTTGGGGATGGTACACTATGACAAGAATTGACAAGCGTGAGTACAATTACTTTGCCAATCCATTTGTTGCTTCATCAACAGAGAGAATGTATGGTCAAAACTATGCTGCTGATCTTACTTGAGCATTCAGAGAAAGAATGTGTGCCTTTGATCCAATATTAGCCACTACCTTAACCTTTTTGGCAAATATCAGAACAGATAGGTATATCTGAGAATAAAAAGCACAGTGGCATGTGGTTATGCAGAAGAAAGTGCTGTGTGCACTTTCAAATGAGTGAGAAAGATGGATTTGTTCATAATTACCTAATGGGAACATGGAAGTGAACAAGACCAGGCTCCACCCACAGAAAGCAGGATCTCAGTCAGGAGGGAGATGTGTTAGCCATCAGGCCAGCAAAGTAGAGTGACTGGGATACTGTAGACTGGGCAGTGATGATCTGGTAGCCTTACAAAGAGCCCCTTCCCTGAGCTGGAGCAAGAAATCTTTCTGGAAGACAAGGTGCCAAAACAGTGGCTGTATCTTAACTCTGTTTGAGTCACATTTAACTTGAAAATACATGTATAAGGAATAGATTTTAATCTGTTTTTATTTTCGTTTTCTTTTTGAGACAGGGTCTCACTATGCTGTTCAGGCTGACCTTGAACTCACTTTTGTAGCCCAGGCTAGTCTCAAACTCACATCAATCCTCCTGCCTCGGCCTCCCAAGTGCTGGGATTACAGGCATGCATCACCACACCTGGCTTAAAATTTGCTTTCTTTTTTTTTTTTTTTTTTTTTTTTTTGTGGGACCAGGGTTCGAACTCAGGACCTTACACTTGCCAGGCAGGCACTTATGTCATGGAGCTCCCCAGCAATGCCCACCTTAATCTATGTTTTATAAGCCATTTATATTGCTTGAATTCATTAGAGCTGGATCACTGTTGTAGTGGTTTCATTGTCACTAAAGATAGTGGATAAGATAAACTTCTTATAACAACTATAGGAAACAGTTTTCTACAACAATATTCAAATGTTTTTAATAGGCATAGAATAGGCTGCAGAGATAGCTCAGCATTCTAAGCACCAGCCTGACAAGTACAAGGACCTGGGTTCAAACCCTAGTACCACATGCCATGTAGCCTCACCCCAGGTCCCCTGACTTGGCCACAAAACTGGATGTGGTAGCCCATGCCTGTAATCCCAGTTTTGGGGAGACTGTAACAGAAGGATCACTATGAGTCCAAGCTATGTAGTAAGACCCTGTACCAAATACATAAATTAAAAAAACAATAGAATGGTCCTTGGGATTATGACATCACAGGATTTCCCATGTTATAAGAAAGTTCTTGCCCTTTTTAATTTTATTATTATTATTATTATTATTATTATTATTATTATTATTTTATTTTTTGTTTGTTTTTTGTGGTACCAGGGATTATATTACCTTTCTTAAACACAACAAAACAAGTAACCAGCAGGCTAGCATCAATGGCACCAGTGATCTTAGAAGGACAGAATTAAATTTGGATTTAACTTTTATAACAGGTATATAAACATTTACTAGCTTACTAGTAGGATATAAAAAGCTGGGTTAGGATCTGTCTTCTCAAAGCACATGAATCAACAAATACATCTGTCAAGGTTCTTTTTTTAATATTTTTATTGTTTAAATTTAACAATGGTTATATTACATATTTTCATCATCAGATCAGTTTAGATTAATACATATGGGTATATAAGATTGATCAAACAATTAAACATTGACACTTTTAAGCCGGGCGTGGTGGCTCACACCTGTAATCCCAGCACTCGGGAGGCTGAGGCAGGAGGATCGGTGCGAGTTCGAGACCAGCCTGGGCTACAAAAGTGAGCTCAAGGCCAGCCTCAACTGCATAGCAAGACCCTGTCTCAAAA
>PVJA010030895.1:0-25383 GCA_004027025.1 Myocastor coypus
AAATATATATATATATATATATATATATATATATATATATATATATATATATGAGGCTGGCCAAATAGCTCAGCTCATTAAAGCACCTGGAAGAAGGCAAATAGGCCAGGGGTTCAATCCCTGGGTCTGCTGTGCTGGCCCTGCCACTGGGACATGCTGAGAAGGCAACTGAGACTGGCCATGATACCTTTAAACTGAGACTGGCTGTAATCTAAGCTCTTGGGAGGCTGTGAACAGGCAGATCACTACAGGTCTGATCTAGTAGTGAGAACCTGAATATCCTGTAATGAACACCGTATAAATCCTTACTTAAAATACAAAATATCTCTATCAATCATTTATCTATCTATCTACCTATCTACCTATCTATCTATCTATCATCTGTAGAAACATTATGAAAAGTGTAGGGAGATGTTTCAAAAAGCTAAAATTGGAAATTCTACTTGACCTAGCTGTTCTCTTTCCAGATATATTTCCAAAAAAGTTAAAGTCATGATAGTCAGTTATTCATACACATCAATGTTTATGCAGCGCAATGTATAATCGCCAAATCTTAGAGTGATCTAAATGTCATCCACAGATTAAGGGATAGGGTAAATATGGTATTTACAAAAAAGTATTACTGCTCTTTAAAAGAATAGACTTAAAGGCCTTTTTAGATAAATGGATAAACCTGAAGACCATAATCTTAAGTGAAACATATCAGACACATAGGCTTAAGTATGACATGATTTCTCTTATATTTGAAATCCAAACTATGAATAAAGAACAAAATAAAAGATTACAGAAATTAGAGAGGTAGAGATTTAACAAATCAAAAGGGTCTAAGAAGTAGAAGGAATGTAATAGGTAAGTGAGATTGCTAGATTGCTATGATTTTTTTATGAGCAGAATTGATTTACTGGGAGAAAGAAAGCTCCTTTCTGAAAGGACAGGAGGAGTGACCCAAGTGGATGGTCCCCCTGCAATAAAAATTTTGACACAAAGCCAATAAGCTGAGATAGAGGATAAAGATATGAAAACAGTGATTTTCTATGAGTTCTGCAATTGTCAGGTTGTGGCACAGCTCTCAATATAATAATATAGCACAATCACTAGCAGCTGTTACTACCTTCCTAGAATCATTAAAAATATAGCCAAGAGAGGAAGCTTTATTTTAGCAGAACCTAAAAAAGTCTTGAAGCTTGCCCATACCCTCCTCCCTTTGCCACTAAAAAGCATAGAAGAACCTCTATTGTTATATGATGAAATGTATCGTTCTAACCTACCTTGCCAGCCTACCAAGTTTCCATGCCTACTTGGGATTTTATATACAGTTTATCACAGCATAACTAAAAGTGACTGTTTTGTTCTAAAAGGTGATAGGAATCTTAAATCTGGGTCATTTCCAGCTCCTCCTGGACTACACACTATCTTCCTTCTGGGCAAAGATCCCAGTGGGAAAATATAAATATCGCCTTAAATACCCAAGGGTACTTTAGAGCTTTGAAGGTAAGGGGATGCAATTGGTAATGTGTCTTATTAACTTTGTAGCCGTCCACAATAAATGAACTACCTTGCTGGTTTAGCTGTCAGGATGGATGGCCTCTTTTGTCCTCGACGCATCTCAAGGACACAGCTGGAGAGGCTGACTGTACCAGTTTTATAAGTCACCTTTGCAAAATAAAAGAGTTTCTAAGCCTGAACTGAAGCAGAAAGCCTCGTAGAATAACCATTAAGCTTAACAATTTGGAACTGAAAATTACTTAGAAATCACAAAATTCAAAGTGGCTTTGAAGTAGTGTACAAATGAAAAAATAAATTTCCATTCCAAATTGTAGATGGTGGGGCCCGGCGGGATGGCTCAGTGGTCTAAAGTGCCTGCTTAGGAAAGCTTGGGTGGCCGCAGGGACTGCGGTTCGATCCCAGGCACCACATGCTTTGCCAGCC
This sequence comes from Myocastor coypus, assembly GCA_004027025.1. Classification (NCBI taxonomy): domain Eukaryota; kingdom Metazoa; phylum Chordata; class Mammalia; order Rodentia; family Myocastoridae; genus Myocastor; species Myocastor coypus. The sequence continues at coordinate 1,930 of PVJA010030895.1, forward strand.
CTGCCCTTATGGCAGGCTGAGCAGGCCATAAAAAATAAATAAACAAAATTGTAGATGGTGCTTATGGGATAACTTTCTCCTGCCTTGTTTCAGTCATAGTGAAATGCGAGGTTAGATATGAAGGAAACCTGTTAAATTTAAAGTTAATATATGGAACGTACATCAGAAAACCTCAAGCATCAGTAAACAGAGGGAAGGGCAAATAGTAGAAAACTAGTTTTAAAAAATGTTGGCATAAGAGAAGAGCACTGCACACAAGATCTGGGATATTTAGTATAAATTGGGACAGTAAATGAAAATTTTGTTTCAAATATTCCAGGAAGATAGACAGAAGGATTGGGCTACTCTTCTTGGATGCAACATCAAATCCTCATGCACTAAAAGAAACTAATAGGGGAGTTGAAAATTCCGTGGAGTTTTGGTTTCAAAAATCCTTTCACTAGATACTGAGGCTCAAGCTTCTATCACACATGAGGACAAAGCTTAACACTTCTGCCCACTGACACAGGCAAATACAAATATTCATACTGACTGCTCAACAGTGCAGAGTAAAAGGAATTTCTAGGAAAAGCTACTTTCTATTATGGCCTAATTAATAAACATAACACTGCTGAACACAAGGAAATTCATTAGCGTTAGAAGAAATTGTAAGTTGTAACAACTGGTATAATCCATTCCTTATCATATATGTTGCCAATAAGACTTATTTTCCTTTTCAGTTTTGACCATGAAAGGGACAGTTGCTTGCATTCTTGCTTAAGAATATATCCATAATATTTTCCCAAGCTCATTTCTAAATAGAGAAAGCTGACATGTCACTTGAGGGTTGTGAAGAAGAAAGTTTTCATAAGCAATTCTTTCGCCTCATCTATTAATAGAGGTCGGTAGAGGACACCTATTTCTGCATCCTTTTTCTCACCGTCTTTTTATCTTCTTTCCAGTCCTGAGAATCAAACCCAAGGCTTTAACGTGTCACACAAGTATGGCAAGAATTTTGTCATTTTAGCTTTCATATGGAAACTTCTCTTTCATAGGATCAAAGAGACAACCAACTAAGAGAGATTCACTCAGCCACTAGTTAGTTATTTTTAAGAAGGGTGGTTGGTGTGAACTGAGCTCTTTGTGAGAGCAAAGAGAATCAAGGACAATTCTTCTAAGTCTGTCCATTCCTGATATGAATGAAAAATAGGTTCTTCCAGGGCCTTCAGTTTAGGAGTTGAACGGCAGGGTGAGTTTGACTCCAAAGAATCACTGAACTATAGGACAAAGATGCAATCTTCAGGACAGGGTGGCAGAAGCACCCCCAAAGAATCAGCCTGGAACTTGTTGAATACTGCAGGGTACTGTGAGTGTCTACTAGAACATTTTGGGGAATTCCAAGTTCCTATGAAGTTGGTCCCAGTTGTCTGCAAGGCACCACATACAGACTACAGAAAATAATGTCAGTGATGATAACTTATGCAAAAAGGATAAGAAACTAGTTATTACAGAATTATGTATGTGTTAAAAAAGGGAAGAGAAAATGTGGGCAGCTCAAGTAAAGTTATTTATATAATTGTTCTCATTCTATGTAGTCTTTAACCAGCACTAGAAAATCAGTATCCAAAAACTGAGAGGAGGGGACTGTCAAAATGCATTTTTTGCTTTCACTTCATGAAACTCACTGAAGCCCTAAGGTTAAACTAAATTGGTAGAAGATGTGAATGAAGTATGAAATTGAAATGTAAGTTAGACCAAATTCAAAGACCTAAGAATGAGTCCCAAATTATAGGATTGGACTGAAATTTTAAGAACCCAACTATTAGCAGAATGAGGAGTTTGTCATGGTTCATTTAAATATAGGAAATTTAAACTCAAGTTTAATGCTCAGTGAGACTTCTCAAACAGAATATGTATATATATATATATATATATATATATATATATATATGCACAGCTAATGTCTCTTCCCACATAATGATTGGAGATGTGCAGAGAAATACTTATTATTGATGACGTTTGCTGCTTAAGGTGTCCAGGATAATGAACATGTCATTAAAATAAAATAAACTATGTATGTCAAGTCAGTGGTGAAGAAATAATCAAATAAGCAGGGGCTAAGTAACCAGATAAATGAAATACAAGTAGGAAAATTTAGAAACTTCATAACAGATGAGAGGTGAATAGAATGACAAATGATTTTGAAGATTTTGTAGTTAAAATGAAAATAAAATATCTTGCACAAAATGTATGAAAAAATAAATTCATAATGAATGAGAGTATTATTTAAATGAGCAATTTTTGTAATAGACTGCAAATGTTACTGCTTATATATGAACTAAGAATATAGGAACATTTAAGTGTGTTCCGTATATAATGTAAGAAACCAATATTCCTAGATAAGAAAGTATATTTCTCATATAATATGATAGTAAATTAGTGTGAGTTTCGGGAGACATTTATATTATCATCTTCACTATCATTTACCTTCTGTAACATTCATAAACCACTAATCCAAGAAATGCGTACGCATGTATCCTTTGCAACTGTAACAGTTCCTTGTACAGAAAATGCTCTTATCACGTGTCTGAGGAATAAATTGCATCATAAAATAAGAAAAAGGTTTTGCTAAATAAGGAACAGATTTGAAGTAATAATGAATTCCCAATGACTATATCTGTATATTTATTTTTAAATATTTTTTAAAAATTATTTTTGTATTCAGTACAGGGTCTTACTAAACAGGCTATACTGATAGTGATCCTCCTCTATCAGTCTCTCCGGTGCTGGGATTACAGGCATGTTTCACTACATCCAGTATTGGTGGCCAGCACAGTGAGTGGGCCAGCATGGAATGCAGTACTAGGGATTGAACACTAACGCTTGTGCCTGCCAGGCAGATGCTTGGACTACCAAACTATCTCCCCTGCTAGGTCATATTTTAGTATGTAGTGAAACACTAAATATTGAAATGAACGCTAAATATCAAATAAATGTTAGATATATCCGAGTTACTTCAGGAATTTATATATTTAATATAATATATATTTAATGATCTGCTCTACTGGTTTGAGTTATAACTAATTCTAAATGAAAGAACTAAGTAGGTAGCACTAACTAAAGCAGTGATGCTCTTTAGTAATAATGGAACACCTGAATTCTTTGTCCACTTTATTCTCAGATGCAAATCTATACAAGAAGGCACTTAAACTCCAACTTTTGTGTGGTGTATGGCATTATGAGCATTTTCTATTAGGTAGTTTATGCTGTTGTCTGAGTATATTTGCAAGGAGTATCATAGTTTAATTTTTGGAAAAATGATAGGGTGGACCATTGGAGGCACTTAAATTCTTCATCTGTATTCACATACATTCAATCTAGAGAACAAGGTGTATTTTAAAAGAAGAGCAAGGCTTATAATAATGCATAAATATAATGCAAATTATGAAACAATTAGCTAGCTAGGAAATGTGCCTTGAAGAGCTCTGCAGTGTCCCACCATGATTAAAGTCAGTTGATATATTTTTCCATAAAATATTTCTCACAAAGATATTTCAGATCATTATAAACAATCAAGTATATGAAAATACAACTTCTGTTAGTGTCCAGAAAACTTGTTTTTAGAATTTTTGTGCTCTAACAGAGAAATGAAGTAGCAGGCTGTTGCTAATTTTTGTACAACACTAAGCTAAGTACTGTAAGTCAAATAGTTTGTCAACTCTGTAAAGAAGGCATCATTTTGCACCAGTTAAACATAACACAAATAGGCCTATAAATCATATGCATTACCAAATGTCATGCAAATCACAAGTACCACCAGGCATGGTGGCACACACGTGTAATCCCAGCATTTGAGAGGCTGAGGTAGGAGGATTGGTGTGAGTTTGAGACTGTCCTGGGCTACAAAAGTGAACTTAAGGCCAGCCTGAACTGCATAGCTAGAACCTGTCTCAAAAAGACAGAAAATAAATACATAAATAAAATAAAATAAAAATAAATAAATCACAAGCACCTAAGGGAAGCATTCAACACTGAGAAATTTTATACCACAACTCATGTTCCTAACCATGGTACTTCACATATGACCATATTTACTTCAAATTGATAAAGAACAAGAAAATCAACTGACTTCCAAAGTCTTGCATTTCCCATTCAGCCTGGTGCAGAGCCACTGGTAGCTGGTAGTGAGAGTGTCAAGTTCCTTTCTTAAGGCCTCTTGTGCTGCAGGTGGAGCTTGAGCTATGACGCTATTTACAGTCTCAGTAAGGAGTTGCACTTTTGTTTCCTTCTGCTGGGCCTCTTCCTTAGCTCTCTGAAAAATAAAAGCAGTGCTTTGAGAGAATAGTCAGTGCCTTCACTTCAAGCATGAATTCCTATGTATCATATACTTTCTTCTCATACCATCATTGTTAGAATGTGATACATGAACAGAAATTCAATACTAACTCTAAGATCTTACATAGATTTTTATTTGCTTACATTTGGAAAAATATGTAATTAAATATATATTTTAATGAAAATAAATTTCATTGGTAGTCTCCACAGGATGCATTTGTGGCTTATTATGGATATATCAAAATAAAATACTAAAAGGCAAAAATAAGTACTTAATACTAGCTAAGTTACAAAGGGTCTACTAGTCTATAGCTAAAATCACTTAGAAATTTTACTTAGATGAGTAATTTTGAAATTAATCCAAAGTGCAGTATTAAATAAGAAATTCTTAACCCAGAAAAATACCCTTGATACTACATTTAGAATTCAAATTAGATAAAAGAAAGTTGTGCTCAGTCATTGAAAACACATGAGAAAAAAATAGACAGCAAAAGATTAACATTAAGGGGCCCGGCGGGATGGCTCAGTGGTCTAAAGAGCCTGCTTGGGAAAGCTTGGGCAGCTTCAGGGACTGCGGTTTTATCCCCAGCACCACGTGTTGTGCCAGCCCTGCCCTGGGGCGGGCTGAGCCAGCCATAAAAATGAGCAAATAAACAAACCAAGGTTCTGAAACAAGAAAAAAATAAATAAATAAAATTTAAAAAAATTCTTAAAAAAAAAGATTAACATTAAGCATTAATTAAGCGTTTCCACAGACTAAAGGAAACCCACAGCACAGTTGTCCAAACAATCCTGCTTACATACATAGATATCTGTTTTGCTCACTCCTTGTCCTGTCCTTTTAATTTTTTGGTCTTTATTCATTTATTTATTTTTTCTCTTCTTAATTTCTTATAATTTGGTTTCCTTTTTTTCTTTATTCTTACAATTTTTCATGCATATATCTTGCAACCAGAACAACTGATTTGAAGATAACAGTAGGCAATAGAACAAATACTGTCAAATTCATATCACTTTGTTCAGTCAAATTCTATCATTTATAATTTATTCTGTTGTATTACTATTTTGTACTCTCTTCAAAAAATTAAAAAAAATAATAAAAGAAAAAAATCAAAAGAAATAAAGCAAAACACAAAAGCAGTGCCTGATATCTGAAGCTGGCCTGGCACACTCATGCCTTGGTCTTCCATGGATAATAATAGTTTTATAGTTTGTTGGATAAAGGCCACTTTGACGCCAGGGTATTGTAAAAAGCAAAGAAAAGTCGGATAGCACATGCCTATAATCCCAGTACTTGGGTGCTTGAGGCAGGAGAGTCTTTGTGAGTTTGAGACCAGGGTAGATTACACAATGAGCTCAAGGCCAACCTGAAATACATAGCAAGACCCTGTCTTATAAAAGACAACAAAGGGGCTGACAAGATGGCTCAGCAGTCTAAAAAGCCTGCTTAGGCAAGCTTAGGCAACTGCAGGGACCATGGTTCAATACGTGCTGTGCCAGCCCCACCCCCAGGGCAGGCTAAGCTGGCCATAATAAGAAAAAAAAAGAAAGAAAGAACGAAAGAACGAAAGAACGAAAGAAAGAAAGAAAGAAAGAAAGAGAAAAAAAAAAAACAACAAGATCCCTGAAGAGGATAAAATGCCCATTCATGATGGTACTAGTATTCACTAACAAGCTTTCAAATTCTCCTTCCAATCCCCTACCACAAACTCAAATAATATTGATTCTTGTCTTATATAACCTCTACCTCTCGCTAGTGTCTATTCTTCCTCATGTCAAAAAGCAGTAACTCAATTTGTTTATCTAAAACATAGCTGTGGTGGTCTTTAGCTGGTGTTGAGCTGCACATTCCTTCCAGTATGTGCACATATTTTAGAAACACACACCATGTGTTTTTAGTTTGAGTTTGTACAAAGTGAAACTTTGATACAGCCTATGTAGTTAATGTGCTTGTCTTATGTGAAGGGTATACTGGTAGTAGAATGAAGAATGGAGTCAAGACAAGGAAGAGAGATATAAAAGACCTCAATCATAACATGCACTGTATGACTAGAGTTCAGTTCTAAGAGAAAGTAACAAAGCCCTTAATGTTGTCCCATTCAGGCAGGAAGCAGTTGAGCATTATGTATACCTAATCTTCTGTCATTGGCCACCAAACCTAAGAGGAAATATTTGTTTCCACCAGGTGGGAAAGTAGAATTTGAGCTTTAAAGAAAAATGTCATGTATAGAAAAGCAGGTTTGGGATGGTGAAAGTTGGGCCTTCCAATAATGTAGCAGTGAGAATTAGAGAGCATGGGCAGGATATGAACAATGGGGCGTCATAAAGTACCTTTAAATTTTCAACATAGTAAGTCTATATTTTATATTTAGTCACACTAAATCATTTGTGATGGAAAATGCCATTTATTTTGACTATAAACTATTTGTCTTTACTGATTTTAATTTTATTAATTGAAAATTTAATTTAATATTATAAGTAAATTAGTCCTTACCTCATTGAGCAAGCAGTTTGTACTACACAAGCAATATTTTGACTGTAGTAATTCTAACATTATCAACAACTTTGACAGTCATTAATCACTTCCATACTGCTCTGCATTATGTAGGCATGCCGAGTTACCACCTCACTGGATCTTTTATAAAAACTTCCTATACATGTGTTTTGTTATTTTAAACATCAGAAAATTGAGATTTGGAGAACTTAAGTAAGTGGTTGTAGAGATTAATTTCTGTTTTCTTTTTCATAGTTTGAAGTGCATATCAAACTCTAAATGAGATGAGGAAGAAACATGTTGTAGAAGACCCAATAAATTCAGTTATAAGTCTTACAAATTATAAGCAGCCTGTACATGTGTCTAGTGATACCCAACAAGGACCATACTTTCCTCATCTCTTTGGTTTCCTTGTATTCTTTCATTAAATTGGCCTAAGATGTTCAAAAACCTCAACGAAGAGAGCAAAATTTAGTAGCCCAAGTTCCAATAAAGAAAGAAGGTCATGATGAGATTCTTCAATGTGAGTAAAGGTGGAAAATCTAAATTAACAGTATAGTTGATCTTCATAAAAAGATGACTCTGGCTCTCTTTCCATGCATTTAATCATGCTCTGTGCAGACATATTTCATCAACAATATATTGAATGCGTGGACAAATATCTCCGTGCATTAAAACGTCTGCAAAGCAGGCAAGGGTCCAGAATTCAGTTGCTGGGCCCTCAGTGCTTGCCCCGCCCCTGGGGTATGCTTGAGACAGCAATTGAGACTGGGGAGAGTGGCACGCACCTGTAGTCTCAGCCCTTGGAAGGCTGTAAACATTTGGATCAATATGAGTCCGATCTTGTAGTGATACACTGAACACCCTGTAGACACTTCCATAAAATACCAGCCAAACAACCAACCAAGAAGTGAACAAACCCAATATATTATGGTAGTGCTTCTCAGAGTACAGAACTTAGTCCTTTGCATCACCAGAAGACTTTATAAATCTCCACTACCATCACAGATTTATGGAACCCAACGTTCTATAGAGGAGGCCAATAATCATCTCTAAACAGTTCTTCCAGGTGAGTCTAATGATCATGCAAGCGTAAAAATCACCATTTCAGTGATATTTTGTTTTGTTTTATTTTTAAGACAGAGTGCCAATGTGTAGTTAAGGCAGGATTTTATCTCACTGTGTAGTGCCAGGCTGGCCTCAAACTCTCAGGGATCCTTCTGTGAAAACTTCCAGAGTGCTGGAATTATAGGTGTATTCTACAGGCCTGGCCTCAGCATAATAATCTTTTTTATAAGAAAGATCTAATGATTAAACAAATATATTCACATATTTAATATTTCCATTATGTGTATAAAATTTGTTAAGCCCCAGAGTAGCATTAAAAATTAATAAGAACAATAAAAATTCAAGAATTTTGAATGATATCATTATAAAGGTTCAGGATATAGTCATTTCTGATTTCTAAATCTTTTAAGTCTGACAGGTATTGCCTATTGAACACCCCCATTTCATTATGTCAATAAGAATGTTTGTTTACATGGGAAAATAAGTTATCAGTATAGCACTGGAATTTTCATGTAAAACATGAAAGGCAATAAAGAAACACAAAGTAGTTTCTCCTTTTCTCAAAACAAGTTAGGGGAACATGTCAAAGTCGAACTGTTATTATCTTCTGACAATGAGGTACAATTCCTATGAACTAGGTAGTAAAATTGACCTACAGAGACCAAGTCTTTCTGACCATTGTGCAGAAAATACAAGAAATGGGATCTACCCACCAGCTCCTTTGACTACTGTTGCTGCAGGCAATCCAGGAATTTCCTCTTTTAAATACCACCCCATGAGGCTAGCCTCATTGCTTGAACATGCTAAACAATGTAAAAGAATTCATTGGACTATTCATTTCAGTGATCACTTTCAAAATATTTAAATATGAGGCACATTGGGGCTGGGGAGATAGCTCCGAGGCACAAGTGCCTGCTGGGCAAGTGCAAGGTCGTGAGTTCGAATCCTGGTCCCACAAAAAAAAAATAAAAAAAAATATGAGGCACATTAATTTCTATCCTGGGAATATAAATACAGATCTGACTGGGTTGTTAGCCAAATAGGCCAACTTCTCAGGGAATAAGAGAAAGAACATGGTTGGTAGGAAGGACTGAACCAAACATGGGAACCCAGCTAGAGACAGAGCAACTGGACCTAAGGCAACAAACAACTTTCTACTTAGGGACCTGAGTGTGACTCTAGTCTAGAATACATGAAAACAGACCCTTGGGGCTTAATAGCATGAGTGGAAAGTCCACATGGATGATACATAATTCACAATTTATAAACAAAATAGGAAAATAATTTAAGATAGTAGAGCTCAAAATAGCATGGGATAACATACCTTCAACACAGATAAAGCTTGTAACTATGGCTATGTTATCTAACCTATGGGACCTAGGGATATGGCTATTTTTATCAGAAGAAAAAGTACAATTGACATTATTTGCAAAGTACCATCTAACCTCCACATGATGGTACAATTTTATTCAGGATTTCCTCCCAGGATCAAGTTTAAAATCACTGCAGCCCCTTATTAGAAATCTTCAACTGGCTTTCTCATTTCTCTTCCAATAAAACTTCCAGCAACAGCTGTCAAACTCCTGTGTGAATAAATATTTGTCCATTGCCTTAAACTCATCTTGGGTAACTTATGCTCTCTTTTTGTCCTGTTGTGCTTGCACAAGTTATTTTTATGATTTTTTCCTCATGATTCAGTGCTTCATATTAAATGCATCCCTCATAAATATTTCACAAGTCAAATGTTTCTAAACTGTCACCTCACAATTCCCATCGCTTTCCCACACACAAAACTAATGATTTTGTATTTTAAAAATCTTGTTTGAATTTATAGGCAGAATTTTATGAACTCAAATGGTATTGTTTCTCCAGTCACTGCCATTTCCCATCCTCCAATAGAATACAAATTCTAGCAAAGCAGCCATGAGATTTATTCCTATAATTTGTCTCTAAAGTGCATTACATTCATTACATATGCAGTAAGTATGTTCATGAATAAATGCATGGTACATGGTACTGCCAGACTAAAATGATTTTGTAGATTTAATATTTTAGAATACTAAAATTCAATCTTTCTTAGGCATTTTAATTTTGTTTTCAAAATTGACTAAAGCCATATGACATTTAAACTTTGAACATGTGAGCTTTCATTTGAGTGCTTTCTACTATTAACTATAATAAATATTCTTGAATAGTAATAACATAAATTATATGATAATGTACACTGAATTTCTTCCTATGCAACGCTGATGGTAACTGTAATAACAGCTGTCAACTCTGTAGCTCTGAACTTGTCTTGAGCATTGTAATAGGACTTTTATGTTTTGTTTAAACATTTTTGAAAAGAAAGAATTCTGAAACCATGTTCAAAAAATGAATAAAAACAGAACAAACCAAAAAAACTGAAGAAATTGAAATGAAGTTAATTTATGTACCTCATCTATGATAACACATGGTAAGGAGCTAGACTGTGTTTCAAACTGAAGTATGTAGTTCCAAATTGATTTTGTTATGTCATGAGGCCTTAAGCCAAACATGTACCTGTGAATATGTTATACGGTTGTATGACTAAATTAAATGTTCTAGTTACTGCATAAAAATAATAGTTATTATAACTAAAATAATCGAGCGCCTATACTGAGCAAGGCATTTTCCATATCTGTATGCTTCAAGCCTTAGTTCATACAGTAAAGCTCGGGTGTATGGTGGTATTTATATAACAAAACTAAAAGATTAGGTGCTTGATTGAGTTGCCCTGGATCAGCCCCAAATCCTCATATGTACCATTAACATCAAGTTTTGATCTAAGTTCATGGTAGTTTAAATGGGCAGATATTTGAATGCTTATTTGTTCATGACATCCATCCTCAATCAATGTATTTTTCTCCCATTATTTTAAGATATGCATACAAATCAAATCCTTATGAATTCAATAAACATCAATGACTACTTGCTAAAATATTCAACACTTTCAAATGTCAAGAAACCCCTTTAAGGTCCAAAGTAACATAGCATCTGACTACATTTTAAATATTCTATTTCAGAAGACTTAGGCATAGTTTCAAACTGAATTTTCAACAACTGCAAACAACGAATGTGATCTGCTGATTCTAACTGTCAACATTATATATAATTTCCATAGAAATTATATTTCAAACTGATTGTCAATGTTTACATTTTGACTACAGTGCAAGAAAATTAATATATACTTTATATAACTTTACAATATATCAAAACTTGAAACAAAATTAATTAAAATCAACCTATATTATGAAACTTAGAAAAGAGCAGATTTTAAAGGATCAGTTTTAAACAATGCTGTATTTATTTCCTTCTTTTTTTTTTCCTTTCTCTGTTGTACTTGGTTTACTTTACCTTCATCTCTTCAACTGCTTTCTGTAATTCATCTGGAGTTTTATATTCAAAATCTCTCTCTAGATACTCTTCTTCAGCTTGGGTCATCCATTCATGCATCTCGGATAGGTCTTTCTGGAGGCTTAAAGTTTTATCCAAACCTCCCTTTAAGGCTTCCTTTCTGGCGTAAACCTTCCATAAAACAAATGAGCAAAGAATGCATATTGGCACAAATAGCAAATTAACACCACATCATTGGAATTTGTGTAGAAATAGAATTCTTATATGATGAACATGAAACAAGAATTTTATATGCATAAGAAAAATAACTCATGGAGATTAGATACACTTAATTTCACATAATACAAAAATAAGGTATAACTGTTTACTTGGCTTAATCAGCTTGCTCTACTAAAATAACTTAGCTATTGTCTGTGACAATGCTTTCTAGTGAATAGAAGGAAAAGAACCATTTTAGATACTATATTTTGGATGTACAGTTAATTTTATTAGGACTCTTAGAAATAATACTTTTTATTCTTTGAAAATATTTTATGATTTGAAATACCTAAGAAACCTTAAAAATCATGGAGCTACAGAGAGTTGTGATAAATAAAGAGGAAAAGTAGAAAACACATAAGATACAGATATAGTTCCCAGAAAATTGTGTCCATGTTTGTATATGTAAACAATGTTCCAATATCATTTATAGTTATGTGACGACAAACTTTATATATGTTCATAAATTAAACAAAACTACTTAGGGAAGAGACTAAGTTTCACAAATATGTTGTTAATTAAGTTGTCATAGGTGTTGAGATATCTATCAGATAGCAACTGTTAGTAACTTGCTAAAATTTGCTCAGAACGTTATGTTCCCAAATCTGAGTCTATTTTTTTTTTTTCATTTTTAAAAGGAGGAATACTCTGGTTTCTCTTCAGATAGTATAAATCTTTCGCCTTTTTTTTTTTGTCTTTTTGAGACAGGGTCTCACTATGCAGTTCAGGCTGGCCTTGAGCTCACTTTTGTAACCCAGGCTGGTCTCGAACTCACACCGATCCTCCTGCCTCAGCCTCCCAAGTGCTGGGATTACAGGCGTGCGCCACCAAGCCCGGCAATCTTTGGCCTTTTTTAAAAGGAGGAATCTTACTGACCAAAACCTGCAAACTTGCATAGACGTTATTCAGTTCAGTTTGAAGGTAACTAAATGTTGGGAACATATCCAAAGGTGTTTTCTTGAGGGTTTAAAAATTATGATACATACATAGCATGGGATATCATGACAGTTGTAAAATGAAAAGTTCATCAAAACAGAATTTTCTATTTAAAAAGCAAGTTGTTAAACAATGTGTGTGGTCATTTGGAATGTCTACACTTTTAAAACCTCATATATTTTTCAATATTAAGGTATTTTGTACAATGGACCTTATTATACACAAACATAAAAGTAGTAAATTATAAAACACCTAAAACAAAATTGTATGTGCTAATCATTTGGTACATAGTACTTTGTGGTATTATAGTGTTTATTCTCTTCTTGCAAAAATTACTCTATCTCAACATTTCTCTGTTGAGTTTAAAGGGGGTCTATATATTAACTGACAAAGCTGTAATAGTAAAGCTTTAATGTATACTGTACAATTAGTACAAACTGCAGTTTTCACAGCACTTCACCAAATATTAAAACTATGCAGGACCTGTATAACATTAAGTTTGATGCATATAATTTATTGCTCAACCTCATTGAAGCTAATGTACATAATATTGCATTTTTCTGTAAGGTGGAATGTAATAACTGATCATTTCAAATAAAAATAAATGTTTCACTGACACATGAAGAACAACAGGGTTGGCAGTTATCCTTGTGAGGGCATAACTATTATTTGCATAGTCAATAAGCATATAATAATCTAAGTAAATATAATAAATTTATACAAACACATATTTGCTACAACCTTCTGATGTAGGTGAGATAGCTACAAAAACACTAGAGAGACTAGTGATATTTAGCCAAGTCACATAGTTAAATATATGACTTATTATAAAACTAAAGCAGAGGAAATAAACTAAATTAATTTAAAGGAAGGAGAGGTATTTGGTCATCCTAGGATGACAGCACAAGTGTATTAGAACAAACAATGGTTTTGGATACAATTGTTGGACACAATCCCTAACAATCTATCATTAATCCACTTTATCTCAGCTTCCTAACTAACCTAAAAGGTCTTTTTATTATTGGCATGTGTTTATAGTACATAAAGATTATATTCATCTTTGGGTATTATTACTTTTTCAAATTTAATGTGCTACAGCTTTATGACTGGTCAGAGAAAGTGATATATGAAATGCTTATATATTCATGAGTTAAAAGGATTTCTGTGAAATAGTTTTGGCTTCGAACTCTAATTTCTCCTTGCTTTGATTGCATTAGCAACCCTAAAATGCGTTCCTTAATCGGCCCAAAGTATCCTGCAGGGAGAGCTGATTCATACATTGACACCACCCAAGAATTTTTAAATTTCTGATCTCAGAAAAACATGAACATGTCCTGTTCAGGCTTGATGACTCCTATTCAGAGCTACTGCTCTAAAGTCAGGTATACTCACATAGCAAATCTGTGTTTGTATAAATTTCATATGTTTACGTACAGTCACCCAGGCCCTGGATTTACAATTTCTTCAACTCTTCCTTTGTGGTCATATTATAATTATGTTCATGGATTGCCAAAAATTTTGAAAAAGATAAATTAATTGAACATTCACCTTAATATAACTCTACGTACTTAACAGGTTTAAAGAGCATTTAAGTCCTTTCTCTTTTTCTCTACTCAATAATTTTCTAGCCACAATCTGCCTTTTGTCATATCAAAACACTGAAACTCTTCACTAAGCTTATCAGGGATTTTTCTTTCTTTTTTTAAAATTTTTTTTTCTTGTTTCAGAACTTTTGTTTGTTTATTTATTTATTTTTATGGCGGGCTCAGCCTGCCCTGAGGGCAGGGCTGCCGCAGCATGTGGTGCCATGGATCAAACTGCGGTCCCTGCAGCCTCCTAAGCTTTCCTAAGCAGACGCTTTAGACCACTGAGCCATCCTGCCGGGCCCCTGTCAGGGATTTTTCTAATGTTATTTTTTTTTCAAGCCATGATCATTTAATTCAGATCACAAAACTTGAGATGCACAACTAACATGTAACCTTGTTGTATTATTTAACTGCAAATAAAATTTCTTTTGAGAGCATCAGTTCAACTAAGTTGGAATAATCTAAATAAAATTCTAATGCCATTCTTAAAGAATTTAAAGTCAGTACAAATTTAATTTAGGGATCTAAGTCTAGGAAATCTGCTGAATTCTATTCTATCTCATCATTTATCATTAGTACTAAAAGTGTAGCATTAAGAAACAGTAATATTGGGGCAGGAGAGATAGCTCCGTGGCACAAGTGCCTGCCTGGCAAGTGCAAGGTCATGAGTTTGAACTCTGGTCCCACCAAAAAAAAAAAAAAAAAAAAAAAAGGAAAAACAAGAAACAGTAATATTTAAGTTTATTCTAATGTTAATTTTTGTCTTTTTGAGACAGGGTCTCACTATGCAGTTCAGGCTGGCTTTAAGTTCACTTTGTATACCAGGCTGGTCTCGAACTCAAGACAAAACTTTTGCCTCAGCCTTCCTAGTTCTGGAATCACAGGTGTATGCCACAATGCTTGGCTTCTAATGATTAATCATGAATCTTCCAAGCCACCATTTATTTCTGTGTCTAATTCAGGGTACATGTGTCATGTAGCATGTGAGTCTCATAATTATATCTAGTTTTGTGAATCTCCTATTTTGTTAACATTAAAGTTTCCTAGGGCACCTTTCATTTGTTATGTTTCTTTCTCCTTTCCCACTTGAGTTTTTGGTCTCCTTCTTACGTTCTGCCACTTAAATATTAATGTTTCCCTGAGTTCCATCATTTGCCATCCTCTACCATTCTAATCTCTGTTTCAAAATTATTTGTCTACTCCAGTATTTTCTTATATTTAATGTCGTATTTCAGATCTTTCTCTAATATTTTCTCCAATCTATTCATATGAGCATAATTGTGATCTACATTAGTAATACTAACTGCTAAAAATGTATGATACAGTGTTGAGGAAGCTTAGCTTTCTCTCCCTTATTAAACACTTTTACTTAGACCCTACCTAGTCTTAGATTTTACAAAAACTATTTTAAAATGTTATTAAGGGAATCCTATAATGTCACATGTTTTGAAGAGATCATTCTTCCTGCTGTATTGAAAATAAGCTCTCTTGAAAGGCTGAAAAGTATGAACAGGAAAACTATACAGGAATCTACTGCAATGTTACAGAAAGGAAATTTGTGGTAATTACCCAAGGATACAGAGAAATTGTTGAATCTAACTGCCTTTGAAGGCAGGACCAATGTCATTTATTGATTTATTAGAGATTTAAGAAAAAGCCGGGCGTGGTGGCTCACGCCTATAATCCCAGCACTCGGGAGGCTGAGGCAGGAGGACTGCTGCGAGTTTGAGACCAGCCTGGGCTACAAAAGTGAGCTTAGGACCAGCCTCAACTGCATAGCGAGACTCTGTCTCAAAAAGGAAAAAAAAAAAAAAAAAGAAAAAGGAAAAATATATATGTCCAGGGCATTTGCTTGAATAATTGGCAACGTATAGATTTCATTTTTTTTTTTTACCAAAGAGATAACTGTGGTAGTGGATTGGGAGTATATCAAGACTTTTGGGTGGACATGTAACATTTAGTCAATATTATATATCCATGGGGATACAAGGCGGGAAGGTTAGAATTCAGACCTGAGATTCCAGTCCAGCTTGCAACAAAAATTGGCAGGAATGATTGACAGTTCATATTTGATAACATGCTGTAAAATTAACTGACCTAGGGCTGAGTGGTAAAACATATAAAAAGAAATACAAAGGCTTACCCTTGTGATACTTTAGACTGTAACAGTTGTGGTGAAATCACCACTAAGGATATTGCATGTAGTTCTACAAATTGAAGGCTAATTCAGAATTAAGATCAATGATTGTACACAAGCCAGGTGAATAAAACTAGATAATAATTTAGTCACATGAATTCACTGGTGACCTTGACAAAATTTTCTTCAATTTAGTGAGGATGAAATTCTCATAAAGTATAATCCAAGAGCAAGTGGAAAGAATGTGTTGAAAAGAAAGGAACTTCTCCAAAGTGATAAACAATTTGGAGAGATGGCAGGAGGAACTCTGGGACCAAGGGATGACTTCTTAAGTGGCAGGAAATGTGACAACATAGGTGTCTGTTAATTGAAATGATTTTGTAGGAGGAAGATATAAGAGAAAGAGGTCTGCTCCATAGCTGGGACAATGTTCATGTGCAGAAAAAAAGATGGGAATGGAGGCAGTCCACAACCGCAGATAGCGCAGGATGTCCATGGTAGTTAATAGCAACGTAGCAGCATGTATGATATAGATGTAAGTCAGTGAGGATACAGTGTGCACAGCTTCCTTCTTGTTGCTTCAGTCCTGCCAATGAACCAGGTAGCTGGTCATTTGAGATAATGTGAACATAACTGTTAGAGATCTAAGCAAAGGGATGTGGGACGGCTGCACCCAAAACAGACACCGAAGAAGAGAAAGACACTGATTTTTGTGTTGCAAAATGACATGCTCCTGATTAAAGCACAATGTTTAGTGATAATTGCATTAATCATTAGCATCTTCTAATAACTGACACATAATCATACATAAGTTACTTGAAATTATATATGTGTTCATATAATATATATATATATAAATATATATATGTATATATATATATATATATATCCTTGATTTGTTATATTTAACCAACTTATGGTTACTGAATGCATTGCACTACGTGCTACTTTATGTACTTCACAAAGATTAACAACCTTAAATATTATTAAGTTATGAATTAGGCATCGATATTTATCATATTTTAAAGATTGAGAGAGCAATGCGTAAAAAGTTTCAGCAATTTTATAGTTTATATTAGAGGTAAGATTTAAACTTAGACCAATTGCTTCTAGAGCTCATGGCCTTATACTACATGTTTGCTTTTATATTTATAAGGAATCCTCTTCTAGTACCTGTCCTTCTGTATCTGGATTCTTTCTACAACATAATGTGTTATGTTTTATCTCCATTTTGGGTCACTCATGTTGACAGAACTGCCTTTAATAAGGCTGCATAATATTCCACTATGTATGTTTTCTAAATTTTTTAATCTATATGTAGTTTGATCAGCGTGAGATTGTTGCCACATCTTTTCTGTTGGGCTTGATGTGGCAGTGAAGATAGGAGTGCAGCCATCTCTTTGAAATCCTCATTTCAACATACTTGAACATACATCCAGAAATAGGGTTGCTAAATAAAATGTTCATCCTAATTTATAATTTTGTTTTTTTAAAGAATTTTTTATTTTACTTTATTTTATTTTTTCTTGTTTCAGAACTTTTGTTTGTTTATTTATTTATTTTTATGGCCGGCTCAGCCTGCCCTCAGGGCAGGGCTGGCGCAGCATGTGGTGCTGGGGATCGAACCGTGGTCCCTGCAGCTGCCTAAGCTTTCCTAAGGAGGTGCTTTAGACCACTGAGCCATCCTGCCAGGCCCTACAATTTTGAATAACCCTTATGTATTGCTTTTCACAGTGGCAACACTGATTTGTTGTCCTATCAATATCATAAAAATTTTGTTTTCTTCACATTTTCCCTAACACATAGAAACTTGTTTGGTTCTCATAATAAGAGTTGAGTACTATCTTCATGCTGTTTTTCTATTTACCTGATAAAAATTGATACTAAAAAAACTTTCTGTATACATGCCTGCCATTTTTAGGTTTCTTCCAAAGAATGTTTATTCAAGTCTTTGACCATTTTTTTAGTTTTTTCAAATTTTCTATTCTTCCAATTATTAGAGTACTTTTTATGGATTCAATATCAGCCCTTTACTACATAAATGGTTTATAATTTTTTCTCACATTCCTATACTCTATAGCACTCCAACACACAGGATCAGGATAGGCTAGTATCTTCTAGGACCTGGAATATAGGAACAGAGGTATATGCAGAAGTGACATTTAAGGCAAACACAGTTTACTTTATGGAAGACACAAAAATTCTGGAGATCTGCTGTAGAACCCAGGACTCACAGCCATATTACAATAAATACTTAAAAATTTGGTAAGAGGGGAGACTATATGAAGTGCTATAACAAAAGGATATAATTTAAAATATAGCAAGCAGAAAAAAAATTTTGGAGACAATGAATATTTTTGGCTCATGGGTGTTCAAATCCCCTATTCATTAAATTGTATACTTAATATATAATGTTTTTACATGTCAATTATATACTAATAAATTCATATAATCTAAGAAGAAAACTTGCCCCTCCTTTGAGCTTAGTTATATATTATAAAAATCAGGGAATATATATCATTCCCTCTGTTTAGCTTTTAAAAAAAAGAGTATTGGCGAATTTAAAAGTGATCGCTGCTGTAGGTCAAGATTTTACCTTTCGCACAAAAATGATTTGGTATGTACTACTTGTGGACACAGTATTTTACTTTTTCTAATGTCTTCCTTACATATCTAAAAAAATATTGTACTATATAAGAATGAGTAACTCATAGTGAATGCATAATATATTTCATTTAGCTAGTCTTAACTTCGTCTAATTCACTGGTTAAAATAAATGCATTAGATAAGGCAAGCTTGGAGATCTGAACCATGACAAGTACAAATTATTTCCGTATTTGTGCACACATATATATTATTCATTCATTTTATTTCTGTACTAAGTATGCATGTGTGATGCGTCTGTTAAACCAATAACTATAAATTTAGGCACTAAAGAAAACATTCAGTAAAAGTGATGTCTAAGCATTAGATTTGATTTTTCCAGATAACATTTGCATTCAAGGTCAGTTTAAGACCCCCAACATGAAAAAAAAAATACGTGTTATTTCTGTGAAAGTATTTCTACATGATAGAAAAAAGACTAATTTGTTTGAACGAACTGGGTTTTTAACCATTGGCCTAGTACAAAGCTTTAGAAGAAGACAATTGTAAAAGATAGCATTCTGAAATTTTCAGGCACTAAACTGAGGCAACCCAAAGTACAGGAGACAGTACACACCTGTCGGCACATGTGATCCCACTGCGTGTTGAGTTCTTTCAATTCTGTCTCAAGTCTAGATGCAAATTCCGGCTCAGCTTCAGTTTTTATCTTCTGACCACCCTCATTGACACTGTTTAAGCTTGGCTGGATTGTCTGAATATCATTGACTAAAAGCTAAAGAAATAATTAAATTTAGTCAGGATGAGAATCTTTGACTACATAGTGTAAACACAACAGAAATAGGAAATGTATGACTAGGGATCCTGATATTATGTATGAATTTTTTGTGTTTCAAATATAACAGATGCAGTTAAAGCTGTAGATAGGAGTATAACAGTCTTAAGAATGTTCAGTAGTTATCGTGGCATGGGGGAAATAGAGAATTATTTGTATGCTATAGTCTCAAAAGCAAAGGAAAATAAAGTTAATATTTCTTGTTAGAAAAAATAAGTGTGAAAATGAGGGGCTTCCATGATATTACTCTTTCTGAAAGGATTTTCATGAGTGTGAAGGCTGTTGAAATGAAGATTTACTGCTTAGCTTTTATTTGAAAAATTTTTCTTTAGAAACCTAGACAATTTCCTTCTTACGGCATGCCAATAGTATAATGAATATCATTTCAAACATCCACACTGTGCTATATTATAGTAAAATGTATTACCTGTGGAGGCAATAACACAGTATCAGTAATTATCTATAATAAGATACCATAAACTCTAAGATTCCTATAACTTATATTAGATTTATATTAAATTTAGCTTACAAAAATGAAATTTGAGTGAAAGACAATGTTTTATTTATTTTTGATTTATTTCACCCAAGATTTCTCAGTTGCACTACTGACATTTTGAATTGTATAATTATGTCTTGTGTAGAGCCATGTAGAACATTTACTTAGCTTCCCAGTGCTATCCACTGGAAGCCACTGGCATCTATACCTATTTCCCCAACAAGATGTGAGAACCCATACTTCTCCAGATGTTGAAAAATGTCCCATGACATTGTCAGAAAAGTCTTCCTTAACTGTAAACCACTGACCTAATATTTCATATCAAAACCATATAAAAACCTTACTCGGCACTGTTTCAGCTGTTTTTTAAGAATTTCTGAATCCCCAAGGGCAGGCCATTCCTCCTTCAGGAAAACATCAACTTCAGCCATCCATTTCTTTAGCGTTTTTATGTGATTCTGGAATAAGAGACCCATTTAAAAGCATTACTGGAGTACTGATTGCTCTTGTTTCAGAATTTTTATTTGTTTATTCACTCATTTTTATGGCCGGCTCAGCCTGCCCCGAGGGCAGGGCTGGTGCAGCATGTGGTGCTGGGGATCGAACTGCAGTCCCTGAAACCACCCAAGCTTTCCCAAGCAGGCGCTTTAGACCACTGAGCCATCCCGCCAGGCCCCAATACTGATTGCTCTTAACACAGTTCATCATGAGGCTGTGTCTAAACACAAGCCCAAAAATAACTCTCACATTTTCACAGTGTCTCTAAGTAGCTCTTCAGGAAAAAGATATTTTTGCTAAGACTGCATTGTTATGGTCTACTATATGAGCATTGGTATATGAGGTCTGCTATTGTTAAAAATAAAAAAAAATTACTACCAAATGTAGTTTTATGATGTTCCTCTTGAGAACATTAAATCATCTCCCTCTCTAGAGAAATTTTTCAAGTTAGAAAACAAGTCATGATAATTCTAACAATGTGCCCTCACAGTCCATAAAACAAACTACGAACAATAAACTCAATGTAATGGTGTCTTTATAACCTCCCTAAACCTGAAAATCTATGAATTGTTTTGCACTCTGACAGTCCCTTTGGCTGGGAATTTTCAGACCAAGAATTGTCATCCTTAAAGAAAAAGTTTCTGGTTTTAATTTTTTTATATGTTTGACCGCTTTCAAGTAATGATCAGGTTGGAATGTATGTCAACTGTCATCATTTATAAGTAGCCAAGTACCTCCCACTTTTTTTGGGGGGGGTGAGACAGGGTTCCCTATGCAGTTCAGACTGGACTTGCGCTCACTTTGCAGCCTAGGCCGTTCTGGAATTCATACCAGACCTCCTGCCTCAGCCTTCTGAGTGTTGGAATTACAGGGATGTGCCATCACAGCTGGTTACATTTTTCTTTTTAATATTACCATTTTTTCAGATGTTTTCATTTTGGGAGTATTTTTCAGATGTATGACTGTTACTTCTTTCTTTTGTGTAATTCAACTATGCTATATAGTTGTATTATTCTTTCTATTCATTAAGTTCTGTAAAATTGTGCTTCATAGGATATTGCCTTTTTTTATAGCCCTGTCAGCTGCCCTAGGGGTGGGGCTAGTGCAGTATGTGGTGCCAGGGAATGAATTGTGGTCCTTGAGGTTACCTAGGCTTGCCTAAGCAGGTGATTTAGACCACTGAGCCAGTTCACTGACCTAGAAAGTTTCCTTTTAAATATAATTAATAATAATTTCGTAAGTATGTAACTGAATCAAGTACTTCTACAGTGCCACATTGCTGATATTGTGTAAGATTAGGTTAGCTTTTCTTCTGTAGCCCAGTTGACCTCATACTATTCTTACTGACTCCTTCTTTAATACATTATCTCTTTTTGGTGTCTGCTTCACACCTACTCTTTGCGAATCATTTGTTCTACCAATGAAAATAATCTTCCTCTGGCCATCTTTCAAGTCTTACTGTATTTGAAGCAATCATTGACACCAGGGCCAATAATCTCCCTCTGTCCTTCTAATATAATTATGATATTTTTAAAAAGCAACTAAAGTTATTTACATCCTTGTATCTTTAAAATATTAGTTATAGTCCTTCATAACCATTTTTGCCTTTATTGATGCTATTAAGTTTGTTATCAGTAGGCTAAACTATATAATCCAAAGTGTGATATCTAAGACTACCCATGATCTACTCCAAGACCGTTTACTAACCATATATTGAATTAAACTTTAAAAATATGTATTATTGCTGCAACACTGAATTTCTCACAGTTAATTAAGCATACTCTTTTTTTAGCATTTATTCATGGACTAAATTCTACCTGTTGAAAATTCAACTGAGATGATCTTTGTTCTAATAAAATTTCATAACCCCTTTTTCCAAGTTGACATTGGGTTTCTTTCTTGCATACTTTTAAAACTATACCTTAAAATGTTCGCAATAATGTTTAGGTTACATATTTCACTAGGATAAATACTAACTATGCCTTCACAAGGCTATTACCAACCTGGTCACTAGAATTTATACATGTTACCTGATGTGATAAAATGACTTTGCAGAGTTTGTTTAAAAAGTTAGGGATCTGGAGACTATTCTCAATTCTTCTGACTAGGCATTAAATAATTAATGTAGTCTTTATTCAAATAAGGGGAAGAACAAGAAGAGAGGGGGAATGAGAGAGTGAATGAGAGACAGAGACACAAACATGGAAAGATAGGCATAGAGCGATATAGACACAGACACATTGGCTCTGGAAAATGCTGTTCTGCTGGAATTGAAGATGGAATATTGGGATCAAGAGAAAGAATGTACATAGCTTCCAGAAGCTAAAGCTACCCGAAAGATTAAAGCCTTGCTGACACCCTGAATTTAAACCACTGAGTATAATTTGGGACAACTGCCCCCACAACATTAGGGTAACAAATTTGTATATTTGAAGTCATTAAATTTATAGTAATTTTTAAGGGAAACTAATACACCTCTTTTTTGTCTTTTGCTATAATGTGTGCCTATTGGTGATGATCAGAAACATAGAATCGCACTCTCTTTGACCACCAGTATTTTTTTTTTTTCTTTTTGAGACAGGGTCTCACTATGCAGTTCAGGCTGGCCTTAAGCTCACTTTTGTAGCCCAGGCTGGTCTCGAACTCACATCGATCCTCCTGCCTCAGCCTCCCGAGTGCTGGGATTACAGGCGTGCGCCACTACGCCCGGCTTGACCACCAGTATTGCAAGCTGTGTGTTTTCATATATACATTTATGTATGCATGCTTGTATGTTTATGTTTATAAACAGAGACCTATAAATGTATATGCTGTGATTGCCGGGCGTGGTGGCTCACACCTGTAATCCCAGCACTT
>PVJA010030896.1:0-18289 GCA_004027025.1 Myocastor coypus
GAGGGAAGGAGGGAGGGAAGGAAGGAGGGAAGGAAGGAGGGAAGGAGGGAAGGAGGGAGGGACGGAGGGAAGGAAGGAAGGAGGGAAGGAAGGAAGGAGAGAAGGAAGGAAGGAGGGAAGGAAGGAGAGAAGGAAGGAAGGAGGGAAGGAAGGAGGGAAGGAAGGAAGGAAGGAGGGAAGGAAGGAGGGAGGGAGGGAAGGAGGGAAGGAAGGAGGGAAGGAAGGAGGGAAGGAAGGAAGAAGAAGAAGAAGAAAAAAGAAAGAAAGAAAGAAAGAAAGAAAGAACAAAATTCATTGAACTGCACCCTTACATGTTGGCAAAAATTTCAGAAAGGGACTGGGGTACCAGGGAGATAGCTCCGTGGCACAAATGCCTGCCCGGCAAGTGCAAGGTCGTGAGTTCAAACCCCGGTCACACTAAAAAAAAAAAAAAAAAAAAAGGAATGAGAAAGGGGCTGGGGAGATAGCTCAGCAGTCTAAGTGCCTGCCTAGCAAGTGCAAGGACCCAGGTTTGATTGCTATACCAGCTCCTAACAGCTCTGTGCCGAGTTGGCCATCAAAATCAGATGTGGTGGCACATGCCTGTAATCCCAGCACTGGGGAGGCTGAGACAGGAGGATCACTACAGGTCTGAGCTGCATAGGGGGAACCTATATCAAATAAATAAATAAATGGTTTTAAAAAAAATTTTCAGTGGTGGGGGGGCTGGGGAGATAGCTCAGTGGTATAAGCACCTGGCTTGCAAGTGCAAGGGCCTGAGTTCAGTCCCTGGTACCACCAAATAAATAAATAAATAAATAATTTAAAAATTTTCAGAAAAGTCTTACATGACTGATTATTCACTGTGACAGATTGCCAACTGGTGATCAGCTTCTAACACCCAGGTGAACCAAGCCAGTGTGGTGCTGGGTGTGAAGGTCCACCTGAGCGCTGTCGCCGACAGAACTGGAGCAGAAAAGGGGGTGCTGTTAGGGAAGCTGTAGGGGCTGCTGCTTCTCTTGGAGGACCTTGCTCTGCTGGCTTTCCTGATGAACTCGGCTGTTCTCGTCAGAGGAGCCCAGGACCTTGTTCTCACTGAGGATGGCTACGGTTCACTTTGGGGAGCTCTGGTCCTCACCTTGAGCATCGCTTCCTGGCTCCACAGGGGAAGATGGTGTGCCGCTCAGCCTGTCATGTTGGCTTTCCTGAGGGGAACCCAGCTCTCCTCATTGCAGGAGGAGCTCAGGGCCTCACTGTTGCTGAGGATGGCCATGGTACATTTTCAGGGGAGCTCTGACGCTTGCTTACTTTGAGTGTCGCTTCCTGGTTCCGGAGCTGACCCCTCAGCCTGCTGGCACAGAGCCTTCATCCTGATGGCCCAGACTTTCTAGCTTCTACCACTGACCTCTGGGTCTTCTCAGAAACAGCCCTGCATGAGACACGGTCACGGATTCTAGTTGGACTCGTGGGAGCATTGGTTCAGGCTCTAGGTTCCACTGGAACCATGCAGTACACTGCTGTGGGATCCAGGCTCTCAGCTGGATTCTTGGGTCTTTAGGGTGTGGACAGATTTTCTGCACTCTCTGGGTCATCCATTCTAAAACAATCTCATAAAATGTGTGTCATGCATAGTTCCCTTTTCAAAACCTAATAACTATGACATGCGTCTTTATTTATTTGGGGGGGGGCTACTAGGAATAGAACCCAGGGCCTTCACCCTGAGCTACAACCCCCAAGCCCTTACTTTACTCTTTATTTTGACTCTGGTTCTCAGTAAGCGGCTAAGTGGTCCAGCGATTATCCTGCCTTGGTCTCTCAGGATGCTGAAGCTACCAGTGTGCACCATGTTGCCCTGCAGCGGCAATTTTTCATCCGTGTCAGGGTTCTTCTTTCCGAGCTCTTCTGGACTGCAGGAAGTCCAGCTCCAAGCACACCAGACACAGGGAAAGGGAAGAAGCTGCCCATCCCGGCTGCCACATGCTCAGCCTCCATGTCATACCACACTCTTCCAGAGTGACTGCCCCCAGGAAGCAGAGCCAGAGTCCATCCTTGCCCAATAAAGGAAGCCAGGGCCAGAGGACACGTCCGGCCCAGGTATGGGCAGTGGGGCAGCAGGCCCCATCCCAGTGGCACGGCCCCTCGGAGACTTCTTCGGGGTTCCTCACCTTCATTCCTCCAGGAGGCAGGGGCCACAGGTGCTGCCACGCCTGTGGGTCCTGTCATCCTTCGAGATAGTCCCCGGGGACACAGGTGCCCAGGACACTCTTGCAGGCTGGGGTCCTCGCTATCCCTGCAGACCTCAGCAGGAACAACAACCTGTTTTGCATCAAAGAATCTCAAGTGGCTCTCGGTGCTGTGGCTCCTTCTCCCCGAGGGTCTGAGCCGTGAGGAGCTCATTTGACCTCCCAGTAACCCCAAATCAGAGCAGAGAAGCAGCCTCTCCATTATGCAGAAGGAAAACTGAGTTGAGGGAAGTCACTGGACAGGGACCTGTAGGGCCTCTGTGAAGAGCCTGGGATCAACCTGCTTCCCCGAATCAGGGAGCCTCAAGCTACGCCCATCGCCAGCCTTTGTGGGTACAGCTTTCCTGTGATGCAGCCACACTTGTTCATTCGCAGACCAGCTCTGCTTTCACGCGCTGCGGCAGAGCCAAGTAATCACAACTGAGACTTTGACCGCATGGCTTTGTGCAGAAAAGCTTGTCAGCCAGGCCCTAGAACACACCTTCCTGTGGAAACATGAGGTAATTGAAATAATTTTTTTTATTTTTTTGAGACAAGGTCACCTTATGTAGTTCAGGCTGGCCCTGGCTAGCCTCAGACTTGTAGCAATCCTCCTGCCTCAGCCTCCCCAGTGCTGGGATTGCAGGGATGCCTTACCACACCTGCCTAGGAGGTGCTATTAATCTGTCTATTTTACAGATTGTCAAACTGGGAGCCAGAGAGGTTAAAATACTTGCCTGAGCTCCCATAGCTGTGGAATGGCAGAGCTTTAGCTGTTGAAGGTTAGCGCCCCGATTACCCACTGCTCTTGGGCAGGCTTCTTCCAATAGGGGCAAAGTCACCCCAGCAGCTCACATTTTAATTTATTATTTATTTATTTAGGTATTTATTTAGTTAGAGACAGGGTCTCACTATGTAGTTTAGCCTGGGCTTGAACTTACTGTGTAGCCCATTCTGGCCTGGAACTTGGCAGCGATTGTCTTGCCTGAGCCACGAGAGTGCTGGGCTATAGGTGTGGGTTGCCACACTCACGCCACACTTAACGCCTCTGGCTCTGTGCTAGCGCAGAGCTCCTTCCCTCCAGTTCCCGCAAAAATCTCAGGGCTGTCTCTCATTGGTCCACCTGGAGTCACGTGCTCATCCATGAACCAATGGCAGCAACCTGGGGGAAGGACCGTACAAACTGGGACTCTAACCTAGCCCCATTTAGAGACAGAGACAGAGAGAAAGAGAGGGGCGAATGGAGGGAGGGAGGGAGGGAGAGAGAGAGAGAGAGAGAGAGAGAGAGAGAGAGAGAGAGAGAGAGAGAGAGAGAGACTTCTGCTGTTCTGCTGAGAGAAGAAAGAAATGCAACTGGGGGGAGGAAAACTGCAGCGCTGGAGGAGTAAGAGAGGAAGTTAGAGACTTAAAAGCTGTACAAAGGGCTCAGGGTGTAGCTCCAAGGTAGACGCCTGTGTAGCAAGTACAGAGCCCTGGGTTCAGTCCCCACCCAGTACAGCAAACAAAGCAAGAAACAAGAAAAACTTTCTCAGCTCTTGCCTGGGGTTCCTTCTCTCTCCTAAGAGTTCCGTCCCCTCCATCCACAAGCGCCATCCTTTCTCCCCAGCTGTGCCCTGGCTCCCTTGTATTTACTTATTTAGAGATGGGGCCTCACTCCATGCTTCAGGCTGCCCTTGAACTTACTGTGTAGGTCTCCAACTCACAGCGATCCCGCTGCCTCTGCACCCCAAGGGCTGGGATTACAGGCCTGTGCCGCCACATGGCTCTGGCTCACTTTTATGCCTAGAAGCAAAACCAAGTTTGAATCTTGCTGCCCACAGCCCAGTGCAGAGATGGGGCTCCATGAAAGCCCTCCCCATGACACCCATCTTCTAGCCCCTGCTTGGCTGCTGCTCCCCATAAAGACAGGCAGCAAATGAAGCCATACAGCTCTATAGAGCCAGAAAGGCCGAGACAAGGGAGAGGAGCAGAGTGACGGACAGACAGATGTGGAGCTGGAGACCGGCGGCAGAGAGAAGGGCAAGATCCACAGAAAGGCTAGAAGTGGTGCACAGACCTGCAGGCCCAGCACTGTGGGGGCTGAGGCATGAAGACTGCAAGTTCAGCAACTTGATGAGACTGTCTGTTAGAACAAGAAAACCAAGAAACTGGGGGATGCAGCTTAGTACAAAGGGCCTGGGTTCAATGGCCAGTGCCGAAAATAATTCCACGGGGAGGGGTCCAGCAGGGGCTCATCAGCACTTCAGCCTGTTGTGACCTTTCTTCTCCCTGCTAGGCACACAGGGAGGCTCCAGTGACTGACCTCATCCAGAAGGACTTTCCACAACAGGAGCTGAGCCGGCTGAGGGACCAATGGGGACAGCGCTTGTCTCCATCCAGGTCAGCCTGCCCTGCCCTGGTGTGTTCCTATCCTCAGCTCCTGGAGGCTTCCCCTGGCTGGCAAACTGCAAGCTGCCCCATGAGGAAGTCCAACTGGGAGGCACAACCCCGGGGAAGGTTTTGGATCCAGCCTGATCCTCACTCAGGGCCGAGAGAGCAGTCTATCTCCAGGTCAAGACAGGATTGCAGCCCACCTTTCCCAAGCTGTCCCAAATCCAGAAAGCCAGACCTGGAGGAGGTGACTTTTATCTGTTTTTTAATGTCTTACGGTGCTGTGAATTGAACTGGGCTCTGCCTGGCCGCACAGGCTGAGCAAGGCCACTTCTTCCCCTGTCCAGAGGGCGACACCACCTGTCCACAGATGGGAGCGCCTGGGGCGGATGCTCCGAAACGACAGCCGCCCGGGCCAATGCCAGCAGCCCGTCTCCCCATGCAAGCAGGGGCAGGGATCCTTCTACTTGTCTGATCTCACTCTTCAATGTAGTAAAACCCCAGAGCAGCCTGGTCTGGTGGCCTACACCTGAATCCCAGAACTCTGTGGGGCTGGGCTGAGGAGATAGCTCGGTGGAATAAGCGCCTGACAAATGCAAGGGCTTGAGTTCAATCCCCACTTCTGAAAGAAACCAAAAAAACCAGAACTCTGTGGGCCTGAGGCAGGAGGACTGAGCAGTTGCCGAGTGACTTAGGGAGATCCTGTCTCAAAACCCAAGAAATGGGCTGTGGCCGTCACAGTCAAGGCCTGGGCTACACCCCCAGGACCACAGACACACAGACAGACACACATGCACACACACGCAATATCATGTACTCATGATTTGAATTTTATTTTCTGAAATGGAACCATTGTACATTGTACAAACCATATCTACTGATGGAATAAATAAGTGAAAAATTATACTGCTGTACAACACACCAAAAAAAAAAAAAAAAAAAAAATCATAAGAGGAAAAAAAAGTAATGGTGAAAAAAGGTTTTTATCCCTCTAAGCAAGTCCTTGGTGCTAGGGAACATTCTGAACGTGACACCACCAGACGACGGCGGTCACCACCTAGGAGAAACGGTCCCCAGGCGTGGGGCTCCAGGGTTGGTGCCGGCCCCCTGGGACATGGAGCCACAGCCTCTCCACCTCAGTCTCGGGGGTCACGTTTTCCCTGGGAACCCTGGTGGCCACGGGGCCTGGTGTCTGCGAGGATCTGCCCCAGCGTGGCCAGGTCTTCGGTTCTGCGTTGGGGACAGGGCGCCAGTGGGTGGCTGGGAAGGAAGCACATTGGATTTCTGCAGTGTCACCGTTCCGCATGGAAGGCGTCCAGCCGGCAGGGCGAGCAGGGCTGCCGGCGCTTTGCCTGGCCTGGCCATGGCCACGGCAGGGCCTGGCTGGTCCCTGCCACTGGCCCATTCCTACCTACAGGCACTTCAGAGGGAAACGAAGGACAGCCTGGGGACCATGGACTTCGTCACTGTCATCCTCCCACCGCGCCAGCTCCCCTTGCCTGTCCAGAGATGCAGAGGGTCCCAGCTGGCCGGCTGGCCCTGTGGATAGTGTGTGGGACTCTCCATAGCTGTCACCTCTCATTTCCCTAGAGAAATAAATGTCCCAGTTTGTCTTGCCTTGAAATACTTTTGCTGCAAAGAAAGGCATCACCCTAGTGCCAAGATCTGGAGGTCAAGCGAGCGCCTTGCGCCTCGATGGGCTGCCAGGTCGAGTGTCAGGTCAGGTCACAGCTGGGAGGACACCCAGGTCGCAATTCTCAGCAGAACTGGCCGCCTGAGGGCGGGGTGGAGAAGTACAAGGATTTTTTTTTTTTAAGACAAATCTTTCAGCATTGCTAACTTCAACATTAATATTCTCAAAGTTTTTTTTTTTTTTTTTCCCTTATTTCAGGAGACATTTTGCATGAGGTATTTGAAATTCAGGAACATTTCTGATTCTTCTTGAAGTGCAGGAAATAGATAGGCTCCTTAAAAAAAAAAAAAAAAAGGAATAGGAGCTTTGCCCTCAGAAACTCTTAAAAAATGGAATCTGGCAGACACTTCCTACAGTGGTCAGAGAAAGAGCCCCACAGCAAAGGTGGTACCTGAATATGCACCAATTTAGCCCCCAAACAGAACAAAAAACCAACAAAACCCATAGCCCCCACTCCCCCAACACACACCTCAAAGGGAGCCAGAACTCCAGTGCAGTAAAGAAAGCTGAGGAAAAGGTTTAGGGTCCGAGGAGGCTGGAGTCATTAGCACAAACCAGGCTCCAGACTGACAGTCGGGCAGTTGTCTGTCATTTCCATGGAGATAGGACTCTGTCCTGGTGTGGGCAGGGTAGGGGCAGGGAACCTTCTGTGGGGCGCTCCTTCCTGGAAGGTGTGCAAAGCTTCCCGAGTCCTGGGCGCCTTTTTCTGGCCTTTAAGGCCCAATCATCAAGGCCACTCTCTGCCGAGACTGAGGGCTTGTCCTGGGAATGTGCCCGATGCCGTCGCTCTGAGCGTCAGTACCATGCGAAGCGGGCGCGAAGGGAGGGGCGCTGGGGCGGTGGGTCCCACGGAATTGAATCCAGCAACGTCTCGGGAGGGGTCAGCACCAGCTGGGCCTGCCGCCTGCTCTCAGCCTCCCTGGCCCTGGCTGTCTCAGATGAGTCTCGGTATGTCCTCACAACCAGGAAACAGCAGAGGACGGAAGTGGTAGCCATCATGGGGGCAGGAGTGCGGAAGTGTCAGAGACATCCTCAGGCTCTGTGAGTCCCAGGAACACCCAGCACCCAAGCCCCGGGCAGGTGAGGGCGAGATGCAGGGCAGGAGACCAGGCTGGGCTCGCGGTGCTCTGCTCTCCTGCAGCTCGGCCCTGCCAGCTCTGAAGCAGACCCAGGGCTGAGAGGAGGGAGCCAGGTCAGGTGGTGGCGGCCAAGAGGGCACTTTGCAAAGGGAGACGAGAAACAACCA
The DNA here is from genome assembly GCA_004027025.1 of Myocastor coypus. NCBI lineage: Eukaryota > Metazoa > Chordata > Mammalia > Rodentia > Myocastoridae > Myocastor > Myocastor coypus. The sequence continues at coordinate 7,511 of PVJA010030896.1, forward strand.
AGAGACATGCCAGAGGTCACCTCAAGGGCACAAGGCACAGAAAAAGAAAGCGGAAGGAATCGGTGGAATAGTGAAAAGCCCCCGACAGGAAGCAGGCTCCTGGTGGGCGCCGCCCTCCCATAGCTTATCCTGTGAGATGGCGGGGAGGACACAGCAGCAACACAAATGTCATCTTGGCTCCCAGGACAGTGTGCAGACTCCTGAGCTGTCACCTGCCTCCCTGAGGAGGGTCCCTTCAAGGTTCGGGGGTCTCACTTCGCAGCAGAGGTCTTCAGTGACTGAGAAGTCAGTCACACCAGGTCAGGTATCCTTGGATTCAACTTGGTAAACTGGGAACTGAGTGGTTCTGTCTGCACCCGAGGGCGCCGCCTGGGCTGCAGGGTTCAGGAAGCAGCCTGCGGATGCCCCGCCAGGACCCACAGCCAGAGACAGAGCCAGCACCTACATCTCCTCGGGGCTCTGCTGCGAGGCCTCCAGCTTCAGCTTCTTGGAGGGTGGCCCCCCTTCCAGGTCCTGAGAGAGAAAAAGGAGACCTGAAGTGAACAGTCAGGGAGTAGCAGTTATCATCCTGCCCTGGGCTCTGTTCCCCTAAGATTAACCTAAAGACCTCACAGAGACAAAGCCAAGCTCTTCCCTAATCCTCCCTGAGGCGCAGAATGGGTCTATACCTCCTTGGCTGGCTGAGGCCTAGCTTGGAAGAGATGGTACTGGAATCTGAATCCAGGTTGCCTCCAGGACATCAGCTGTCACCGCAGAACCCTATCTGTGAAGCCCGAAGAGGGGCCTGAGCAGGGCTACAGGCTTGGTTGTGCACTCCCAGGCTGACACGGGGTTCTGGTTTCTAAGGCTTTATCTCCCAGCCCCGACAGATATGGGCTGGGGTCCCAGAGGTGACGGATTTGCCTCTGGGCCTGAAGCTGTGGCTTCCTCCTTCACCCTATAGAGGTACCCTGGGGGCAGGACCGCAGGTCTCTACAGCACTGGCGCCTGGGGCAGGACGCAGATGTGCCTCACGGAGGGTGCTTGGGGCCAGGAGGCAGTTCTGATTGTCCAAAACAAAATCAAACAAGAGCACTTCCCTCCCTCTACCCCTCCTTCCCTCCTTGCTTCCAGTGCTCTGGCTTGAACCCAAGATGTTGCGCTGAGCTGTATCACAGGCTCTTTTTTTTTTTTTTGTACCAGGGATTGAACTCAGGACCTCACACTTCCCAGGTCAGACTGGGGCTTATGATCCTCCTGCCTCAGCCCTCCAGGCTGCGGGAATTATAGGCAGTTACCGCCATGGCCAACAACCCCTGGGTACCTGAGAGGTTGTGGACGACTCCATAGCCAGCCCCGACTCTGAGGATGGCTGCCGCTCCGCCTTCTCTGAGCTGTTGGAGTTCTCCATCGACAACTGTGAGTTCTGCTCCTCTGCGGCGTCTGGTAGAAAGAGCAAGATGACAGAAGCTGCTTTCAGACACGTGACAGGCGAGAGCAGATGGGCTGGTTCTAAAAATACCCAGAACAAGGTATTCTGTCTTGTGGCTGGCATCTCTCTGCAGGCCGGGGGCCTGCAGAAACTCTTGTTGATGCTGTAGCGAGGTCGCGTTAGGCAGCCAGGCCACACGCACATGACACGCAGGCGGCAGGGCGCAGCCCTCTGCGCACAGTGATGCCAACCGTCAGCATAGCACAGCTCTGAGGCCACAGCCCCTGGCGCCCTCTGGTGGCCTGCGCAGCCCATGACCACGGCTGTGAATTCCTGTATGGGCAGCTGGCCAGGGAGGCTGTGGGGGTTCCTCCGGAGGTCACCACAGCAACGCAGACCTTATAAACCTTTCTTTGCATAATGAATATTTCTCCCCAGGTCCTAGAAATGACTGAGCACTTCAAGAAACAGGAAATGCAGGGCAGAAAAGTTACAATCGCCATCTCGCTGCACTGCAGCAACCTGCGAGAAGATGTAGCTCTCTCTCCTGAGGCCCCTGGGCGGTCATCTTCCTGTCTTCCTGTGGCACAGTATCCTAGAGCCACTGGTCCCCAGCAGGGAAGTCTGGGCTGGGCAGGGGACACAGCTGAGAGGAGAGTGCACCTGTGGGCTCCCTGGTGCTGCTGGGACTCAGGAAGGGGGCAAGATTCCACTCAGGCCTAGACTATTACATCCAAGGCCTTGCCCTGGTGTTTAAAGAGCTCACTAGGATGACACTAGCCAGTGCCCTAGCACCCCAAGCTGGCCTTCTGGGGCTTCTAAGGCAGAGCAGTGACAAAGGAGAAAAAGAAACATGGGCTGGAACTGTAAACCAAGTGTGTGGGGACACAGAGAGGAGCTGGTGGCCACGCAGGACCCACGCGTCCTCTCCAGAGGCTGAGTAGGGAGAGGAGATACCGCCGGCCAGTTCCCTGTGGCTCCCCAGCAGCAGCCCTGACGCGTCTTGGCTGCCAGGACATGCCATAGGGGCCACTCGGGGCTGGCTTGCTGCTGCCATGAGGTCACGGCCCAGCTCTCAAGCACACCCTTGTACACCAGTGTTCATTAGCACTACCTGCAATAGCCCAAGGTGGAAAGAGCCCTCGTGTGGGCGGGTGGATGCACAGACAGACCTGCGCACACCACACCGTGGGATGCCATTTGGTCACGAGCAGGAACCGAGCACCGCAGGGTGGTAGCGCACAGGTAAATGTGGAAAACGCAGTAGGATGGATGGGGCACACGCCTGGGAGTCTGGCTACAAAGAGGCTGAGGCAAGAAGATGGATCTTGGATCCAAGACCTGCCTCCGCGACGCAGTAAGACCCTGTCTCCAGACAAGGGGGGCTGTGGATGTGGCTCTGTGGAGAGCATTTGCCTGGCCCTGGGCAAGTGGAAGGTTCAACCCCTGCCCTGCAAGCCAACAGGAACCATTATGATGCTATGTAAGGGATAGCAGGCACAAAGCCATATACCACACGTCACTGAACCCCTCTGCCTACAGGTAAAGGCGTACAGGCAGAGGAGTGGGGGAGGGGGAAGCAGGGCATGACTGCGGCAGTGTGGATCACGTCTCTGGGGTTGTGAAAGTGCTCTAGAACTCACAGAGGCAGCGGGTCCGCACCAGCGTGAATGGACTAAGTGCCACTGAACTGCTGTCCACTTAAAAATGGTTCATTTCAAAGCCAGGCGTGGCGGTCCACCCTGTAATTCCAGCACTCGGGAGGCTGAGGCAAGCAGACCGCCACGAGTTCAAGGCCAGCCTCTGTTACCTAGCGAGCTGAAGGCCAGCCTAGACTATATAGCAAGACCCTGTCTCTCTCAAACAAACAAACATCAATTTCAGCCAGAGGGCCCGGCAGAATGGCTCAGTGGTCTAAAGCGCCTGCTTGGGAAAACTTGGGTGGCTTCAGGGACCGTGGTTCGATCCCGGGCACCACATGCCGCGCCAGCCCTGCCCTCAGGGCGGGCTGAGCCGGCCATAAAAATGAGTGAATAAACAAGCAAAGGTTGTGAAACAATAAATAAATAAATAAATCTTAAAAAAAAAAAAATTTCAGCCAGACACTGTGGTACACACAAGTGACCCCACCATTCTAGAAGCCTGAAGCAGGCGCACAGATGTGAGAACGGCGGGGCAACTTAGTGACTCAGAAAGATCTTGTTTGAAAATAGACACCAAAAATTTAAAAAGGGCTGGTGGTAGTGCGCCTTGGGCTTGGCCTCTAGCTGCACATCAGTACGTGCATGAAGGCACACACACAGATTCACATATCTTTTTTTTTTTTTTTTGCGGGACCAGGGTTCAAACTCACGACCTTGCACTTGCCAGGCAGGCACTTGTGCCTCGGAACTATCTCCCCAGCCCCTCACATATCTTTTTAATTCTTGTTTGCTTTTGTTTTTTGATTTGGTCTCACTAAGTCTAGGCCTTGAACTCACTGCTCTCTGTAGCCCTGGCTGGCCTCACTCTCTCAGTGATCCTCCTGCCAAGTGCTGGGGTTACAGGTGTGTGCTACCATGCCTCATTTAACACACAGATTAATTTAATTATTTTTTCCCATTGAGGAACAGAATCAGAACCTCACGCATGCTAAGCTTGAGGTCTACTCCTGAGGTATACTCCAGCCCCAAGCAATGAATTTTTTCTTTTTCTTTTTTTTTTCAGTACCAAGGATTAAACTCAGGACCTTGCGCTTTCCAGATAAGCACTTAATCCACTGAGCTATCTCCTTAGTCCCCAAACAGTTCATTTGATATAAATTTCTTATTAATAAAGGAAAGCGGGAGCTGGGCATGGTGACACACCCCTATAATCCCAGCACTCGGGAGGCTGAGGCAGGAGGATCAGTGTGAATTTGAGACCAGCCTGGGCTACAAAAGTGAGCTCAAGGCCAGCCTGAACTGCATAGCGAGACCCTGTCTCAAAAAAAAGACAAAAAAAAAAAAAAAAAAAAAAAAAAAAAAAAAAAAAAAAAAAAAAAAAAAAAAAAAAAAAAAAAAAAAAAAAAAAAAAAAAAAAAAAAAAAAAAAAAAAAAAAAAGTTTTTATAATAAAAATTTTTTAAAAAGGAAAGAAATCCATGTTAAATTTTACTCTCTTTCATAATACCAATTATACCAAAGCATTTAAAATTCTTACTAAGCCGGGCATGGTGGCGCACGCCTGTAATCCCAGCACTCGGGAGGCTGAGGCAGGAGGATCGCTGTGAGTTCGAGACCAGCCTGGGCTACAAAAGTTAGCTCAAGACCAGCCTGAACTGCACAGTGAGACCCTGTCTCAAAAAGACAAAAAAAATAAAAATAAAAATAAAAATAAAAATAAAAAAAATAAAATTCTTACTGACCATGGGCTGGGGAGACAGGTCAGTGGCATAAGCACCTGCCTGGCATGTGCAAGGTCCCAAGTTCAATCCCAAGTACCGCAAAAAAAAAAAAAAAAAAATGCTTACTGACCCACACCGTCTGCCATATCTGTGGCTCCAGCTCTGTGGGCACAGTTGTTTGAGTCATGCAGATGGGGGGGGGGGCACGATCACTGGGGGGACATGGATGGGGCTGACCCAGTCCCAGTGCTGTCCCTTGGCCCTGGGCTCCAGCATGATGGAGCTTCGGGCAGCAGCCGTGTTCTCAGAGGGGGCTGGCGCTGGAACTCACCCGGGGGAAATTCTTTTCTGGGGCCTAAATTTAGTCCGGGGAGCGCGGACATTATGTCACTCTCTGAACTAGCTTGGCAGTAAACAAGTTCAAAGCAAGGTCACCAGCTGGTGGCCAACCTGCAGGGTCTGGCACAGCCACCTAGGAAGGCCATCTGTCCACACCTCCCTGGGGGACACGGGGTTCAGGCCTAGCATCCAGGATGGCGCAGAGGAGCTGCCCACCTCTGCCTCCAAAGCTTCCGTCAGTAGAGCTAGGCCCTAGTACTCAGCATGGCGGTCAAAGAAACAGCTCAGGGACATCTAACTCCAGTGTCAGTGTAGCTGTCTTCTGGGTGAGGGAGGCACAGAACCCAAACACGGGAGATACTGGGGTGTGGCAGAAAGAAACCAGAATGTGGCCACATCTGCTCCAGTGACCCCTAAACTGCTCCCCAAGAGTGGACAGGCGGTCCTTCCTCTGCCAGAGCTCTTTGCTGCTGCGCTGCTCCTGCCCTCTGTCCCTGTCCCCTTTGGTCCTTGCGGCAACCTGACAGGAAAGGGACTTCTCATCCCACTTTATAAGCAAAGAAGAGGCCCAGGCAAGGAGCTCAGTCCCCACCCAGAGCGCTCAGCTGGAAACAGCAGCCAGGACCACACAAAAGCCAAGTTGCAGATTAGAGCAGAAGTCCCGGAAGGCTAGTGGGGGCCACCAGGGCACAGGGGAGGGCCACAGCAAAGCTGTCCTGATGCTCAGCAACAGGCCTCCTCTCGGGGACTGTATGACTGGCACTGTATGACGACACATTTAGTGCCACAAGTCGGGGGATGGAGCCACTGACATTGGTGTGGAGAGACCTGAGTGCAGTCTGAAGTCCTGCAGAGCATGGTGCAGTTGGCAGCAAGGAGCCACTGCCTCCGCTGTCACCAGCACTGAGGTGGGGCAGCCTGGCTCCAGCAGAGTGCCCCCTGCACAAGGTTTCCGGGGACAAACAGCAGGACCCCCCCCAGTTCAGTCCTGTGAGCTTCTGTCCTGGGGTGATGGGAAGGGACCAGGGCCTCACAACAAGGAGCTGTAAACCCAGTTCTACCCTCTAAGCACACGGATGCGGAGCCGGGTCCTCAGCTCCATGCTCACTGGGCACATCGCACACCAGAGCCCCTGGCAACATGCATGTGCTGAAAAGATGAGGCTGGGCTCCAGCACCACACACACACATGCACACGCACACACATACACACACACACACACACACACAGAGCTTATGCCAGGCCCCATCTTTTTTTTTTTTTTTTTTTTGTCTTTTTGAGACAGGATCTCGCTATGCAGTTCAGGCTGGCCTTGAGCTCACTTTTGTAGCCCAGGCTGGTCTCGAACTCGCACCGATCCTCCTGCCTCAGCCTCCCGAGTGCTGGGATTACAGGCGTGCGCCACCACACCCGGCTCACAAGGCCCCATCTTAAAAACACCCAGAACCAGACCCAAACCCAAACCCAGAACAACCCACAGGAGCACAGCAGGCCTATCTCAGTGAAGTACAGTTACCATTGAAGCACAGCCTTGAGACAGAATGGGGAGGACGCCCTGCCCTGGCGGGGACTTGGCTGCCTGCTAACGGGAAGTGGAAGGGGTTGTTTGGGATTTGGGGGGCAGTGCTCAGGAAGGGGGAGCTGCCCCAAGATCCACGTTTTTGGGTGGACTTGTGCTGAGCCCCGTGCTACCCTGCACATCCTCCTGGCCTGTCAGGGTCTCACCACCCAGCCAGCCTCTCCGATGTGGCCGACCGCACACCGGCAAGGACCCTCAGCCCCGGCTTCAGCCACCTACCCTGCACATCCTGCCACCGGCTCCGTGGTCCCCTGACACCAGACCCTGAAGCTCACACTGCTCCGCTTAGAGGCTTGTGGCTTGCCTGGGACACTGGCTCCTCCCTCCTCCTCTCTGTGCACCCCGAGAGCTCTTGGTGCACAGTGTCACCTCCAGTGCAGGGCGACTTCCCGGAAGCCCAGGCTGCCTTTTCTTACTGTGTCATCCACCAGTGACCAGGGACTCAGAAGTCCCTTTAGGGACTGGGCAATGTCATGGATGTCCTGAGCTTATCTGTGTTCAGATTAACTTTACAATGAAAGATAGTGGGCACAGTGGCACGCACCTGTGGCCCCAGCGCTCTGGGAGGCTGAGGCAGGAGGATGCAAATTCTAACCCAGTTTGGGCAAGACAGCAATTTAGTGAGAGCCCGCCTCAATCTTAGGAATGAAAAATGAAAAGCCGGGCATAGGGGCACGCGCCTGTAAGTCCTAGCACTCCGGTGGCTTAAGCTGAAGGACGTCTATGAGTTGGAGGCCAGGGAGGCTACGTAGGGAGACTCTGCCTCGAAACAAAGTCAGTTTCTCTTCTGAATTTTCAATTAGAAAATCCATCACCATAGGCCCGAAATGGACCCAGCTGGGCTCTAACTTTGGATCCCCTGCCTCAGCTTCCCAGAGTGCCAGGATGAGACATGAACTATCTATCACGCCTGGCTATCCATCTTATTTTAAGTGAGTTGGTCAATTTTTAAATTTTGAGATTACATTAAAAGAAAAACAAACAAACAAAAAACCCTGGCGGGAGATTGCCCAATACCTCAGTTATCATGGGGCAGGAAGCAGCCAGGTGACTACAGCCTGGGAACCGGCCCAAACCTGCTGCAGGGGGCCTCAGGGTGGGGGTAGGGGTCACAGAAAGCAAGTCCCTGTCTCATAGAGACCTGCTACAGTGTGCGGGATGAAACGTGCCGCCATTCTTGGTGTCAAGCTTGCAGTCCTCCCGCCTCCACCGTCTCCATACCCGGGCGCAGAGACCTTTCCTGCTCTGTAGCTCCTTTCACACTCGGTTTCCAAATACAAGCATGCCGGGGTCTTAATGGCCCCCAAGGCAGCGTGCAGCCCTCCTCTTCCCTCCGCATCCACCGTGGAGACCCCCACGTGGAGGGCCTCCCGCCCTGCCAGGACCCCTTACCTTCGGCCCCAGGGTGCTCCTTGCCATCGGCCTGTGCCTCGTCAGCCTTTGCTTCGCTGCCGTCGCCAGGCAGGGCCACACCTGGCTCTGGGGCAGGGCTGCAGTTGCTGCTGTGCTCCTGCTTGATAGGTGAGGCGTCTGCTATGGAGCTCTGGTTGCTGTTGTCATCTGCAGGGGGACAGAGGCACCGGATGACACCGCAGCTGTTGGGGGCTGCTCTACGCAATGGCCTCAACGGCACAGGCCATTCCCTGGGGTGTGCTGGGTGCTCTCCTCACTGAGCACCCTTTGGGCCCTATAGCTGCACCCGACCACCAGATACAGAAGCAAGTGGAGAGGGTCAGGTCGCCTAGAGGTGGCACAGCCCCCAAACAGGGCATAGAGCTGCATCAAGGCCCCTTCATTTTGAACAGATCTGGAGCAGAGCTCGGTAGTGTGCGGTGCTGGCCTCCAAGGAGTAAGGCCGTGGGTTCCAACCCCGGAGCCACAGTGTGAGCCACAGTGTGAGTCAGTCAGGTTGGTGGGGTGTAAAGGAGCGGGTGAGGTGGGGCACGCCTGTAGCCCCTGCACAGGGAGGCCAAGGCGGGAGGACTGGCTCAAGTTCAAGGCCAGTGGGGGATACCCGAAAGATCTTCAACAAACAAACAGATATAAGAAGCATAAAATTAAAATAACTGCAAATCTCTTGGCTACCGCAGGAGGCTTGGGCCATGACACATTCTGTGACGACTGGGGTAGAGGTGTTCGAGCCCTCTCTGGGCTCTGCAAGATGCTGGGGATGCCGGCAGAGTGCGTCACTGGGGCCCAGGGCGAGCGCAGGAGATGCCACAGCGGAGCCACGGGAGCCAGAGGCCAAGGGGCAGAGGGCTTCCTGTGCATTGCTCTCCACATGGGCTGCGGACGAGAGCCCACAGAGTTCCCACCGAGCAGTGTGTGGTTTCTTATGTAAATTATATGTCAATTAAAAACATGCTTGAAAAAAATACAGGCAGTGACTATGGCCCGGTGCTGGTAGAAAGCAAGGCGGGGGCTCTGGAGGCCCCGCTCTGGCTGCTTTTACTCTTCCTACAGTGATGCTTTTCACAGTTGAAAAACAAGGGGTGGGTGCAGCTGAGGGGTCCAGGCCGGCCTTGAAGTCACTGTGCAGCGCAGGCGCCGGCGCAGGCTGACCTTGGGTTTGCTCCAGCCCTCCTGCTCTGGCCTCCGCCTCCCAGTGTAGACATTAAAGGTGCGAGCTGCTACATCCAGCTCTTCTTTTGTTTGTTGTGTGGAGTGCTGAGGATGGAACCCAGGACCTTGGCCTGTTAGGTAGGGGCCATGACACTGAGCTCTACCCTGTCCCCAGAGAATGACTTTAAATGCAGATACCCAAGTGGGGATGCCAAGAATAGCCCGGGAACCTGATGCTGCTTTTCTGGGCCATGCTGCACCTGGGACCAAAGCCATTTGTGTGTGTGTGTGTGTGTGTGTGTGTGTGTGTGTGTGTGTGACAGAGAGAGAGAGAGAGAGAGAGAGAGAGAGAGAGAGAGAGAGAGAGAGAGAAGAGAGGCATGGAAGTACCCTAACAGCAGTCCCGGGCACTAGCAGCAGAAGTGCCTGTCTGGCAAGGTCCTAAGTTCAATTCCCAGTACCAGGGGGAAAAAGTAAAGCATTTCATCAGTCAGCTGTTTATTTTCTTTAGAGCTGCAGTCTTACTGTTTCCCAGGCACCTGAGCTCAAGCAATCTTCCTATCCCGGTCATCAGAAGACCTGGGCCTATAAGCACTGAGTTTAATCTCCCCCAAAACCTACTGCTGGGTGCTGTTGCCACCTCCACTTTATAGGGGGGTAAACTGAGGCCCAAGAGGCACAGCCCCTCACTCAGAAGTCCAAGTCCCCACCCATCTCTGCTCTACACTCACTCTGCTGGGGAGAAGAGCTTCCTGTTCTCAGGGGGCCCTGGGAACCGGACGCCCAGACTCTCCCTCTCCAGCTGCACTGAAGAGGGCCAGTGCCTGGGGTAGACACGGTTCCCTGCGCGGCTCCAGTAGGCGGTTCTCAAGTTAGAGCCCAGCCTGAGTCAACTTGGTGAGACCCACTCTCGAAATGAAAATCTGAAGAGGGCTGCAGATGCGGCCCAGGAGAGAGCCCCTGCCTGGTCTGTGGGAGGCCCGGGCTCAGCGATGGCACTGCCACAAACGCACAACTGCCACAGGGCGCACACCACGTGTGCCCTCTAGGTTTCAGGCCCTCGGGAACACCGGGCAGGCACACAGCTGTCCCTGTGCCTTCCAGGGTACCAGGGGATGGAACCGTGGCCTTCAGGGTGTCACTGGCTCGCTCGGTCCTTGGCACGTTCCTGGGGTGCCGGCCCAGCACACAGCCCAGAGTCTGCCTCTGAGGGAGCTTAAAAATCAGCGCTTACCCCAAAAGTCACGGGCTTCCCACTCAGGGGAGGGGCTCTGCCACCCTCGGCCTCGGTTTCTCCTTCTGTACAATGAGATAGAAACCGAATGCTCAGACTGGCTCGGCGGGCACCTGGCGGGGCGATGGCCCCACACCCCATGCTGCTGATGTGCCAGGGTTCAGGGGACGGCCTGCTAATCCCATGTGACTTCATTGGGGGCCCAGCCAGCCCTCAAGTGTTGCCAAGAAAAGCAAAACAGACCTGAGGGCTACAGGTTAAACTGCCAGCCGAAGATCACATGGCCAAGGG
>PVJA010030897.1:0-25370 GCA_004027025.1 Myocastor coypus
CATCACTATAATATTGGACACACATTTCCCCTTTACTTAATTACTAAGTCTAACATACCTTCCTATAAAGATTGCCCAACACACTCACCCATCACAAAGGCTAGAAAAGATATGACTAAGCTATGATCAAAGACAGACAGAGTCACCCAGATGGGCATAACTTCCATGTACCCACGCAGGATTGGAAAAATCCCTAATCCTAAATAAAGGCAGGAGCTGGTGAAGACTAGTGATCTCTGTGGCTGAGCTGTGGTGGCCAATCTCAGGCTGCATGACGGTGAGAGGCAGATGTAGCCTGGGCTGGGACCAGACTTAGTATTTTGGTATGCTAGTGACCAGATGTGTGGCAGTGGAAAGTAGGGAATGTGGACAGTGGCAGCAAGATCTCCTGGATTCAGGTACCAGATCTGTGGACTATGGTTCTGGCAATTTTTCCTTCACGTCAGCATGCACACTGGTGACCTCCCTCAGCCCAGCAGCCCTTGCTATTTTAACACTTCTCATTAGCAGACTGGCTCTGTGTATTCTATAGAAAATTCTTAATGACCCCAAATGAAGGCTGCTCCTCTAATCCTTTTGATAATTTTGAGGATTTTAATTACCTCAATTTTATTTAAGTAGGCTTGAGTCTCTTTGAATTCCTTCTGCCAAATTGTGAAGAAACAGATTCCTAAAAGCAAGAACTTTTTCTCCAAGGCAGAAAACTGGTGATCAAGAAAAATCTACTTTCACCATAGGAGCTGAAACTAGAAAGGCAAGTGGTCAAATATATTTAAAAAGGAAAGGCAGATGAAAAAGAAGGCTGACTGCCTGTGACTACTAACCCATTCCTATGAGAATAGCTGCTATAGGCTCATGAACCAAACACCATCCAAAGGACCACATCTTCCAGCATTGCTGCTCAGGAATTCTGGATCCAGCACACAGGCTTGTAGGGGATGCCCTCAAAGCATAGCAACTATCTAGCCGCAGCTTGACTGGCATTTCAGTGAAAACCTAAGCTGTCTACTAAGCCCTTGAAGTTACACAGGGCTCCAACTAGGCTCTGTTCTATCTACAGCAGGGACAGCCTTCTCAGTTTGGCCTCTTGCCGGTCTTACTGAACATACACACACATATTCACACACCCCGTGCACAATTCAGTTAAGTCATAGATTTGATCACCCCATTCCAGATGTTCTGACCATCCCTAACTCGGACCTGTGAGCCCATAATGACTGCAAGTTTTTACTTAAGTACTGAAAAGCCCTTCCCTCTCCATGGGTATTTAAATGTTGATGTATGTGGGGATGCGTTCTGGGAAAAGTCCAGATAAGTGTGGATCCTACAAACTGCTGATTCCCTGTTTAAAATTTAACTCTATTTGAGTAGTTTCTGCTTTCAAGTACTTATTTTTAGTGTTGTCTTCAAGGTGTATAAGTACAATCTACAAAGGGGCTAGCTTGCCATCGGTCAAAATGCAATTATTAGCGTTGATGCTTACCTATTACAAAGAAGTATGGTATTTAAACATCTCTACCAAGATGGCACAAAAGAATTAATTAAGATAATTTATTAAAGCCAAAATACTGCAGATCTGGAAATGCCCCACACAAATCCTCTTCAAGGAAAGAGCTGTAACTGGCCACCAGCTGCCTACTGGTTAGGGTCTGTAGTCACATCAAGTAGTCCAGATATTTTTGTTTAGTTAGGACAGAGAAATGATGACATGGGGCACTGCCAAACAGCATCCACTCCAGAGCTTTGGATGACCATAGTCTATAGACTGTATCTTTGTTCTACCTGTTCCTCTCTGACCATCTATCTCGCTGAAGTGCCTTCAATGGATGGGATGTGTATTGTGTGATACAGCAAGAATGCTGGGGCTTGCTGCACACCTACTGTTCCACTGGAGTTGCCAAAGGCCTGACAGTACATCCAGTGAAGGACCTTAACCTTGTCTCAGAAAGGGCCTTCTGATTTCCAAGGCTAGGTAAGAGTAGTTTCAAAGCAGCAAGATCTATCAAAGGTCTCTAAGCCTTGGGCAAAATTAGTCCAGTAATCAAATCTCAGAATCTTAGAAGGATATATGACATTCTTGACAGAGAGGCCTTTGTGCCCTAGGGGAACTGAGACTCTGGTTCACAAAGCAAGCACCTGAGAGGAGCACAGATGGCTCCCAACTGTGAGTGGGCAGATACTATACTGACACGTTCAGAAGAAAAATTCTTGGAGGTGATCAAGCATGGATCAGGGAGTTTCTAACTCTAGGTCTGGATTGGATCCATAAGTTCACATGTCAAAAGCTTCTCAGACTATGCTGACTGAGGCTGCTGGGCTGTGGACCTACACTGAGAATGGGGACTGGAGGAATGTGTTTCAGTGATTAGACCCCCAGCCTGTGTCTGGGTGTTACTCTTATTTTAGATACTGGAGCATTTAACTTTAAGCAGCATATAGCTTTATGTAGAGCTTAATTAAAATATGCAGATCACATGTTCTGCAATCAATCACAGGCTCATGAAGGCAAAAAACTAACATTGCTGCTCCTGAGGGCAGAGTTCCCAGGGAAAGAAATATGGCCCCTAGAAGCTTGAAGGGCCTTGGAAGACACAGGACAAACAGTATGGGGCTCATTGGATTTCTACATTTAGGTTCACTGCCCCACCAGAACTAGCTGAAATGATGACTGCCTGCTGAAATGAGAATTGTTTCATTTGGTAAATCAATAATTACAAGCATACTGGAGAAATTAAGCAGAGAAAATTGTCTTACAATGCCTACAAGTAACAAATCAGTAATTCCCCCAACGCTTCTAAATAAACTACTCACATTGCACTTGGAAAGGGATGTGAATGTGTAGAGCACTGGCTCATCATCAGCCGTCACATGTATGTGAGCTAACTGTAAAGTGGAACAATTAGGACAGCTACAGGAATCACTGCTTCTCATATTCCTTAGTGTGTGATTATGTGTGCATGCATGTGTGTGCAAGTGTGTGCATCAGAGGTTTCTCAGGCATAATAATCTTTGAATAGAAAAGAATTTACATTGAATGATTTTGGAAATCTAGGAACCAACTTTGGAGACCAGCTCATGCATTTGGTCAGAAGTGTTCTAAACCAAAGACCCCTTCTGTCTATTTGTCCACTTCTTCCAATATGGCTACCCTTCACTGCTTTTTTGCTCAAACTGTAACTATCTTTGCTTACCTGGTGGTTTGAGCCTCAGCAATAATTCTGGGGATTTGGTGCTCTTCCATTCTAGGAGCATGTATTGTACCAAAAGGTAAGGTCCCCATTACATCTCTGTACCAAAATGTGTACATTTTAAAATTACCTATGTTCAAAAGTTACATGTTTTATATCAGAGGTCTTGCTTTAACTTGTCCTTAACCACCCAGCACAACAGTTTAGCCACAAGGCATAAAATATAAAGCTAGATTAGTGTGTTGAGCTATAAAAGGCTTAAATCAACAGCTTTCGACATTACTAGTTCTGCCAATAACCTGCTACAATAATGGAAAATTGGACTATGTATACAACTACTTTCTTTTTCTTCTCTTTTTTTTTTGGTGGGACTGGGGTTCAAACTCATGACCTTGCACTTGCCAGGCAGGCACTTATGCCACAGAGCTATCTCCACAGCCCTTCAACTACTTTATTTTAGTTCAATAAGAAGAAATTTTTGTATCAATAATGATTAGAAAAATTATGTCCGCATTCTGTGCTCTGAATAAATACTGTGAGGACAGCAATATGCATTGCATCAATTATTGGGAATGTACTAGTAACGTGTTTTGAAATTATAGCATTATTTCTTATTAAAAGTAATAAAAATAAAATAACAAATAACAAATAAACATAATAAATAATAAATAATAATAATAAATTAAAATATTTATTCTCACAGAATCAAAGACACAGAAGAAATGGACAGGTTGCTAGATAGTTACAAACTGTGTAAACTGAGTCAAGAAGATATAAGTACTATGAATAACTCAGCTTCAGACAATTAAGTTGAAAATTTAATAAAGAACATCATATTCTGTACTAAAAATTGGTAACTAAGTATATTTCAGGGGCTGTCATGCCCTGAAAATTATCTATCTAATGTGGTAAATAAATGTTGTGATTAAAAAATTTCAGTCTGTATAATTACTTATTTATTTCTAATGTTAATCTAATTTCATAGAAAATACGTGGTCTCCAGACTTAGCCCCTTCTTCTGTTGCTATACCCAGGTACCTGATACTGGATACTTAAAAGGAAAAGTTTGTTTCACCCACAGGTTTTAGAACTGAAAAGTCCACACCAGGCAGCGCTGTGCATTCAGCTGTGGGACAGCATGACAGTGGAAGATGTATAGGAAGGGGAGATGACACAGTGGACAGGATATTGAGGAGTAGTGGGAGGTCAGGCTTTGTCTTATGTAACAAGGGAGGCTGCCTCTCATGACCTAAGCCACTTTCACTAGGCCTGACCTCTTAGAGTTCCTGTCCCCTCTTAACATCACACCCTGGAGACATTACTCCAGCACACAGACCTCTGTAAGACGGGCCATATCCTAACTATAGAGGTCAGTGTCATCTGTAAGTTTGCATGGCAATGGGGATGAATGTGGCCTGCAGGGAACTCCTGGGCTTGGATGCCAAACGCACACTGGTTCTGATATTATAGTACCCATTTCAAGACAAATTTCTCTTTCCTTCCTCTATGTCCACTCCACTGGGCACTCCAGGTTGCCTTTAGAACACTACTGATGGTATGGTGGCTTGGATGCGTCTTCGCCACAAGGTCCTACTCTTGTGTTCAATTATTTGAATCATATTATTTCAGATTCAAACTTTCGTAGCATTTTCCAATATGGAGAAATCTGTTTGCAGAGTGAACTGTTTACAGTCCAGGCCTTTTGTTTTGTTTTGTTTTCTCTATCTGTGAACTCTAGCTTCAGTTTTTCAAGAGTCTCTTGTTCATATAAAATTAACTAGGGCTGCACTGTGGAGTCCTTTTGTAAAGTCTAGTGTGTTCCACAGAGACATTCACATTAGAGATGAGTACTACAGGGACCAATCTTTATAAAGCTCAGATGCTGGTTTACAGTGAGATAGGTTCTATGAAGAGCAAAGAAAAAAGAGCTTATAGCATCACACAAACTAAGAAGAGGACAGTTTTATGGGTCCAGGTTGGCCCAACAAAATATCAAAAAGCTGTTTTGGGGATCCCTCCTAGCTTTTCCTTTTGCATTCCAATTATTACTATTTTCTTTTTATGAAGTGATCAATGAGTTATTATGAAACAAAGGGAAGAGAAAGAAATATTAGTCACCTGTCTTGTCATATGTGCTTACTGCATGTGTTAACTATTAATTTCTATATTCTTCAATGTAGCAAATTCTTAGAATAGCAGTAGCCTGTTCTACAAGTGTGCTGTTAGATAAGCAAATATTTATAAAGAATTTTAACTTGATAAACGTGATATTTTGCATTATTAGCACATGTTCACAACTGAGCCAGTAGTGTTTCTTCCTCTCCTCCCTTCCTTTCTCCCTCTCCCTCTCCCTCTCCCTTTTGTGTTATTATTTCTTAAAAGTAAGAGGCTATGAAGGAAATCTCATCTACAGAAGAAGAGGAGGAAAAGGCAGAGGAATTATGGAGATGTGTAAAATATGGAAAACAATGCAAAATTTTGTAGACAAGCATCACCTGATAAGGCTATAGCAATGTGAACAATGAATCTGTTCACCAACAATGGAATGTAACATTTCTGTGAAATCCTCGAAAGGAGGAAAAGCAAAGTATCCCTGGGTACATCCCTTTTGAAATTCCACAACAAGAAAAAGTTTCCCCTGAGCCAATAGGCAGCCGCGATCCCAGTAGTGATGGTGAAAGCTGTCGTGCACAGTAACTCTCCTCCCTCATCTTCCTCACACCAGCTACAACGGTTTTCAATGGTAAGGGCTGGTTAATTTATTTAGTTTTCTTTATAATTTTATTTTCTTTATTACTTTGCATTATATTAGTATCAGAAGTATTTTTGTACTATAATTTTTGGGAATCAGTTGAGCTTCCACTATTTGGCATGGAAAATTTGCTTTGCTAAAGAAGTGTTTTGCATTATAGGCATGTTTTGGAACAGATTATGGTTGAAATCATGATTTTACTATATTACTAAAGCCATTTTACAGATGAAGGAAACAGAAATGTAAGAGAACAGGTAGCTTACTTAAAATGCTACAACTACTGCTTCTGGAGACACAGTGTTAGTCTATGTCAGTCTGTCTTCAGAAGCACACTGCTCTAGAATTCTAATGAATTTAGCCCAACCTTAAGCTCTGAGCTGTGATGAGTGATATGGGGTAACAAAATCAGGTCATATGTTTCCACGTGGAAATTATTACTTAGTTGAGGAGATAAAGAAATGAATGTGAATGAATCAGCAAGAGCTACAAGCTGGTGTATAATTATCTGTTGAACTGCATGATACATAGTAAAAGACTTTAAGAGGTAAAGAAAACAGAACATCAATGAGACCTGGCATATCCTTAGGCTAATGGTGGTAGTCAAAAGTAAGTTAAGATTTTATCAACAAAGTAAAAGGGATGTGATTCTGATTCTAGGCAAGATGAAGTAAGCACATTCCACTTTGCTCTGCCTTCTAATTGAAACTGAAAACTCTCAATAGAATGATGCTTAAAGCAACTGTCAGAAAACTCTACAAAGTGAATAAAGAATATAAGAGATATCAGGACTTTAAGAAGGACTTAATGGTGAATACCAATGAACAAAGAACTATGACAAATTATTTCTAGCCAAGCACTGGGAAGTGGGCAGCCCTGTAGGAAGGATCCTCATAGACTACACCTACCTTATCAGGCAAGTACCACAAAAGAGACCACACCCCCTCTGTTCCCTGTTAGTTCTGTAGAGACTCTGGATTGGGTATCATTTCTTCTTATATAAATAAGCAATACATCATCCCTCAATATCAGATGTAGTAGAGATGGTGAAAAACAGATCTGGGGTCCATGCCCATCTCCCTGTAGGTGAACATCAGCAAAGATGTGGTAATCCTCTCTCTACCTGCCAGGAAACTTTGGGATAGCCTATGTTGAGCAATCCTTCCTCCCCGTGCATTGGACAGAGTGACCCTAGCCATTGGTCGGTAGAACAATAACCCTGACCTATACTTTGTGAATGAGAATAAAGTTGTGTGACATTAACAGAAGATACAGAGAATAGGAACTAAAGAAAAACATTTTAATCTCAATATAGAGTTCTGAACATGTCTTCAGCTACTCATTTGTGAAGTGAGCCTGAAACTATTATGGTATGAACTGCCCATGTTCCTGACTATCTCTGGATAATCTATAATTCTGTGTGAGCACTCAAGCTCTTACTGACATTTTGACTACTCCTCTAGAGTTCATTAAAACTCCAGAACAGTGTGCTTCTGAAGACAGACTGCCATGCACTCACGATGCATGAATATAACTGAACCAAGGTATGAATTCTAAATCTAAACTGGTTGGCTGCCCGATAAAATAAACAAAAATCAATATCTTGTAGCAGTAATAATCAAAAGGTTTAGGCGCAATCCAAAATTAGTTATCATAGCCGGGTGTGGTGGCGCATGCCTGTAATCCCAGCACTTGCGAGGCTGAGGCAGGAGGATCGGTGCGAGTTCGAGACCAGCCTGGGCTACCAAAGTGAGCTCAAGGCCAGCCTGAGCCGCATAGCAAGACCCTGTCTCAAAAAGACAAAAAAAAAAAAAAAAAAAAAAAAAAAAAAAAAAAAAAAAAAAAAAAAAAAAAAAAAAAAAAAAAAAAAATTAGTTATCATACCCCAAACCTTTGTTTGTTTGTTTATTTTGTCTTTTTGAGTCAGGATCTCACTATGCAGTTCAGGCTGGCCTCGTGCTCACTTTTGTAGCTCAGTGGTCTTGAACCCACACCAATCCTCCTGTGTTAGCCTCCCAAGCCCAAACATTATTTAAATAATAAAAGACAACACAGTAAATAGTAAGACAACACAGGTATTGACATTATCAGCTAAATGATTGAAACTCAGGATCATAAAACACTTTATAAAGCAACTGCAGTCTTCCAAAAGATAGAAATAGAAACTCAGAAAATAAAAGACTAAGAATCAAATGAAAATTTAAAACTAAAAAAAAGTAAATAACTTTCAAACTCACTAAAGGACTCATTGGAAGAATGAAGATGACAGAGCCAGCAAATAGATCTACAAAAATCATACAATGTAGGGTTTGGGGAGATAGCTCAGTAGAATAAGTGTTCGTCTGGCAAACGCAAGGACCTGAGTTCAATTATCAGTCCCACAAAAAAAAAAAAAAAAAATCACACAATGTAAACAATGCAGAGAAAATAGAGTGAAAACACGGACCAAGCCTCAGAGAGTTATAAACAATGACACAAAATCTGCGTGCATATCATAGGACCAGCACAAGAAGAGCAGAAAAAATGTGAGAACAAGTATTCAAAGAAGGTATTACCTTAAAACCCCCAAAACTTAGCAACAAATTTGATCCACAAATTTTAAAAGCTGAAAGAAATTTGACTAAAATAAATTTAAAGATACACCCAGATATGTTATAAGATTCCTTAACATATAGAACAAAGAAAAATTATTGAAGGGATCTAGAGAAAAATAAAACATTACATGTAGAATAATAGTGATTCAAGTGAGT
Source organism: Myocastor coypus (assembly GCA_004027025.1). Lineage (NCBI taxonomy): Eukaryota > Metazoa > Chordata > Mammalia > Rodentia > Myocastoridae > Myocastor > Myocastor coypus. Next base: position 8,688 of record PVJA010030897.1, read on the forward strand.
CCAGATTTATAGAAAGCAGAAGAGGTACTACTTCCACAACCATTTTATCAAGCTAGTATCACCTTCATACTTCAGCTGGTAAAAAACACTCCCAAAAATACAAAACAATATGTCAATTGCCTTGATAAATATGGTTGCAAAAACTCACCAAAAAAAAAAAAATAGCAAAATTGGATTTGATAACAGATTATTGAATGAAATAGTATGTTAAAAGAGAAGAAAGATTATACTAATAGTGTTTTAAAAAGATATCATGCCTGCATCTTGTACTCTGAACAACTACTATGAAGACAACAATATGCAATGTGTTAATTATTATAATTGTTCTACCAACCTGATTTGAAACTATCTCATTGCTATTTCTTTTTCATTAAAATTAATTAAAAATTACATTAAGGGGCCTGGTAGGATGGCTCAGTGGTCTAAGCGCCTGCTTAGGAAAGCTTAGGCGGCTTCAGGGACCACGGTTCGATCCCCGGCACCACATGCTGCGCCCCCCCTGCCCTTAGGGCAGGCTGAGCCCACTATAAAAACAAATAAATAAACAAAAGTTCTGAAACAAGAAAACGAAATATTGAAACTTAAAAAAAAAAAAAAGTACGTTAAAAGAATCACAAGGCATGGACACATTAGCAAAATTTAAAAAAAAAATTCTCATATAATCAACTGAATACATGCAGAAAAGCACTTTACCAAAATTCAACACCTATTCATGATTGAAACTCTCAGCAAAAGAAGTATGAATGGTTCTTCTCTCAATAAAACAGAAGTCTTGTATTAGAAACCCATAGCTACATTCCAAATCAATAGGATAAAACTGAAATAATTTCTTTGAAGATATGGTACAAAGGAAAGATGCCAAACTCCACTTCTTCACAATCTAGTATGCAAATTTTCAGCAGAGAAATCAGGCAAGAAATTAAATAAAATCCATCTTTAAGCAGGAAGTTAAGTTATGATTTTGAAGATGATATGATCTTATATGTATATATCATAAATTTTTAGAATGTATAAATGAATCCAGGAAATTTGTAGGACACAAAATCAATGTTCAGAAATTATACCTGTTTCTGTTCATAAAAATGACCTGCCCAGAAAGAAAGTTCAGAAAATAATCTGAATCATAATAGACACAAAAGTAATAAAATTCCTAGAAATAAAGAACCTAATGAATAAAGAATTTGCACTCTGAAAGTCATAAAACTACAATGAAGAAGGACCACCAACGTGGTGGAGTTATAAAGAGCAGAGAAGGAGCTTGTCTGAGTTATCATCCAGACGCTGAAATATTTCAACGTGAGAAAGACCAGAAGAATGGAAGTGGGTTGCCTGGATCCAGGATTGACATGAATTGTGAATTTAACCCCACAGAGAGGATAGATACAGAAACTTAAATGAAGAATAAAGAGGTGGCTGGAAGCATCTTCTTCCTGAAATGAAACTCTGTGTGAGAGGAACAGTTCAAATATGGTGACTGCTGGTGATACCAGCAGCCTCCATAGAGAGATGCAGCCGTGGAAGGGACATGAAGGACAGCATTTGGTGGCAGTGAGTGCTCAGGACTCAGTTGTCTTGCATAAAAGAGTAATTGGCCTGGAGACATTTTGGAGATGAGCCAGCTGAACTTGGAACTCAGAGCAGCTGCTGACTGCATTTAATGGATCGCAGCTGGGTTCAGGCCCATGGCAGGTATGCTGATGTCTACAGGCCTGATTAATCTGTCCTCCTCCAAATGGTATAGGCTTGATGAGATTATCTACTACCCTGCCAAAAAAACTACTGCTTGCTTACAGTAGTTTTATTCTAATAAATCCAGACAGATCTGTATTCTGTGTCTTCACATTGTCTACCAGTGATAGTTGAGACAAATATGAAAGTGGATCTGTCTCTCTCTCTCTCTCTCTCTCTCTCTCTCTCTCTCTCTCTCTCTCTCTCTCTCTCTCTCTCTCTCCTTTTGTTGTTGTTCTTGTGGTTTTGTTTTTCTTTCTTGGATTTTTTTCTCCTTCATTGCTTGATCTTCTTTTTAATAAGTGTGAACATGGTTTATAGCCTCTTTGTGACTGTGGTCCTGTTCTGTTCTTCATTTTAGCTCTTCCTTCTTTCTTTCCCTCCTGTCTTCTGTACCAGTTTCACAAAGTTATTATGATTCCCCTCTGTCCTCTGGCCTTATTCCTAATATCATTCTCTTCTACTTTTCTATTTTCTCCCTAACCCATTTTAAATTTTTAGCCCCTGAGGGAAAAATTGAAATACTAAGGACTCGTCTACTGTACAAACTTTGCTGGGTTGTTTTAGAGATTGTTATATCACCACAACTCAAGTTCATAAGCTTAAAGTTGACAAATTAGTGATTATCCCAGTTTATAATTTTCTAGGCTGTGTAGCATTGCTGATGGTACCCATAGCAAAAACAGATATGATTGTTATAAACAGATATTCTTCCTAGTATTCCAAAACTAATACTGAGTAAAGGTCATAGAAAACACTATGGCACAGTAACAAAGAGCCACAGCCTAGGACAAACAGGCAGCAACTTCTCATCCTCAATAAACTGAAGAGGTAGGATCTTGCAACAGGTTCAAAACACAGAAACTAGCTACACCCATGAGAAGTAGTCATTTTGTAAGGATTCTAAATTCTCGCAATAATGCAAGGGAATTTATAAAGATTACCCCCAGGAATTAAACTTTTTGGGGGAAGGGGCAGGACCAGGATCTGAACTCATGACCTGGTACTTGCCAGGCAGGCACGTGTGCCATGGAGCTATCTCCCTGGCCCCAGGAATTAAGTTTATAAAGGAAAGACAATTAGAAGACACAGAAGATACAAGCCTGGACATCCAGTTAACCAAAGGCAAACTAAGGGAGCAGTGAGGTGAGACAATCTAAAAGCCACACACCTGGCCTCTCTGAAGTGGCAATTGAATGAGGATCTAGAAAAATTAAATAATCTAGAAATAACTTCTGAGATAACAGCAGAGATGGTGTTTTAATTGCTTGTTGTTGTTTTGGGGGAAAAATTGCTATCTATAATTAAGCAAGAAAAGGTTTGCTTAGCTCACAGATATTGAAACTTTTAGTCCATACTCAGCTGTCTCCAAGGCAGAGGAGCACATGGCAGAGGTAGCCATTTGTGGAGGTGGAAAAAGAGCAAAGAGCAAAGAGGGGGCAGCAGCTATGGCAGATAGCTAGCCTGTTTCCCTACCTTATATTTGTATGCATATTATCTGCCCCAGTGCAAGTGTAGCTCACACCCATAATACCCACATTGGGTTCAAGAATTAATCACAAACTCTAGAAGACACCCCATGACTGAGTGAGGCTTTGGGAGAACAGCTACACACAAAGTGTAACAGATGGTGTCCACAATGGAAATCAGGCATACTGAAACTAGAGCAGATATACACAAAAATATAGATGAAATTAAGAAATTATGGGAGCCATGAATGCTTAGGATAGGAAAAAATGGAATCTATAAGGCAGATTCAATCAGATATTAAGGAAAATAAAAACTTTCATTAAAAGCATCTGTAGCAGATTAAGATAATGTGAGAATAAGATTTTAGATATAAAAGACAGGCTTGGTGTTAGTGATCACATAAAGAAAGATATCTTAAAAATAGCAAACGACTATGAAAACTCAATATATCAGTTGCTAGATGAGCCAAAAAGAAATAAATTAAAATTGATTGGAGGGGCCCGGTGGGATGGCTCAGTAGTCTAATAAAGCGCCTGCAGGCAACTGCAGGGACCACTGTTCGATCCCCGGCACCACATGCTGCGTCAGTCTTGCCCTCGGGGCGGGCTGAGCTACCATAAAACTGAGTGAATAAACAAACAAAGGTTCTGAAACAAGAAAAAAATAAAAATAAAATAAAAAATTCTAAAAAAAAATTGATTGGAGTCAGGGCGGGGGAGATAGTTCTGCGGTGTAAGTGCCTACCTGGTAAGCACAATGACCTGAGTTTGATGCCTAATACTGCATGCTGTGCTGACCTTGGAACACTGGGTGTGCTCTGCCACCCCTGGAGCCTAGATGGTGGCACACATGTGTAATCCCAGCACTAGAGCAGCTGAGACAAGAGGATCGCTATGAGTCTGAAATGTGTAGTTAGGCCCTGTATTGAATAAATAAATAAATAAAAATTTTAAGAAAAGATTGAATCAATGAAAAAGCAGGAAATAGTGCACATGCACATACACATATATCACTGAACATATACATATATGAATAAAAAATTTCATTAATATGTATGTTTTTATGTAAAAAAATGTATATTATATATGTATATGTATACACACACATATATACATATATACATATATGTATGTATGTATGTATGTGTATATATATATATATATATAGATAGATAGATAGATAGAGAGAGAGAGAGAAATGAATATATTTTTCATAGATACCATGGCAGAAAACTTCTCTAGGGGTAAAAAAGAATCTGACATACAGTTAACTGAGGCATACAGATTAATTAGCCATGATAAAAAAAATCTACACTAGGCATATCAGTGAATATTCCAGAAAGTTAACACAGGAATAAAATATTAAAGTCTATTAGGGAAAAAAATAAATCACCTATGAGGAAAAACCCATTAAAGTCACAGCCAACTTCTCAGCACAAATATTCAAGTCAATGGCAGTTGGAGTGAAATATTGGAAGCTCCAAAGAAAAACAACATTCAGCTTAGACTGACGTACCCCCAAAAAACTATCTTGCAATACTCATTGAGAAATAAGATATTTCTGTGACAAAGAATATCTGCAGAAATTTATGACCACCAAACTAGCACTGCAAAATATTTTTAAAAATATTCTAAAAAGAGATAACAAGGACTACAATTCCAAGAACAGCAAAAGAAGGAATCCACCAGACGAGGCAAGCAACTAAAACTGAGAGGGGCAGTGTGATGAGAATAAGTCAATATGTGTCGGTCATAGCTGCCAATGTTAATGGTCTCAGTTCACCAATTGAAATACACAGCCTGGCAGAATGGATTAACAAGCAAGATCCAACACTATGCTGCATACAAAAAACACATTTACTTGAAAAATAAATTCATGGACTGAAATGCAAAGTATAGAAAACAATTCTCCATGCTACAAGAACCCAGGGGAAAAAAAAGCCGTGGTTAGCTATATTATTTGTAGAAAAAGTAAATTTCAAGAAAGATAAAGAAGGTCACTACATCTTTATAAAGCGAATGATACAAGAGAAGGAGATAACAATCCTGAATATATGCAACAAATACTAGTGTATCTAACTGTATAAAATAAATATTAGTAGGCATAAAAATCAAATAAGCACTAATACAATTGTGTTAGAGAATTTCAATGTCTCACTATCACAAAAACATAGTTCAAACTTACAAAAAAATGAACAATGAAATATTAGAACCAAACCAAACTTCTCAAAAATGTACTTAGTAGGTGTCTATGGACAAAAACTGGTCATTGTGTATCTAAAATTAGAAACAAGACAAGGATGTCCATTGTCTCCACTTTTATTCAAAATTATCCTGAAAACTTTAGCCAGAGCAATTAGATAAGGCAAAGAAAATATAGAATAAGGATAGGAAAGGAAGAAGTTAATTATCATTATTTGCAGATAACATGAAACTACATAGAAGGCCTCAAAACTTCTGGTGTTAATGAGCAAATTCAGTAGCATGGCAGACTACAAAGTCAATGTTCAAAAATCAATAATCTTCCTGAATATGAGTAACAAATTCATTGAGACAAAAACTTGGTAAATAACACTTTTCACAATAGTATCCATATAAATGAAATACCTAGGAAGCAATCTAATGTAAAATTTAAAAGACTTCCACATTGAAAGCTGTAGTACTCTGGAAAAGGAAATTGAGGAGGATATCAGAAAATGGAAAGATACACCTTGCTCTTGGTTAGAAAGAACCAATATAGTGAAAATGGCCATATTTGCAAAACTGCTACACAGATTTAATACAATTGTTAAGTAACAAACTACTGCTATGATTTGTGTCTAGCTGTTCCCCAAAACCTCATGCAGTCATTGGGGTGGTTTCTACAGTTTGCAATTAATTCATGATACAATGCTGGGAATATAAGTGTGAGCAATACACTTGCCCAGGGCAGATAATCTGCATACAGATGTAAGGAAGGGAAAGAGGCTAGCTAGTTGTTGTAACTGCAGCTCCTCCCGGTGCTCTTTGGTGTTTTTCACTGCCCTGAATGGCTGCCCTCTTTCCATGTGCTATTCTTCCTTGGAACTAGTCAAGTATGGACTGTAATATTTACTAAATGTGAACTAAATAAGTCTTTCCTTCCTCAATTTTGGCTGTTGGCTATTTTGTCCCAGCAATGACAGAAGAGTAACTGATACAGAATTTGATACCAGAGAAGTGGAGTCATTGCTGTGGCTATGTACCTGACTATGTGGACTACAAGCCTTTGGGAATGGCTTATGGGAAGGGATAGGAAAGGTTCAAACATACTGGTTACAAGAGATGTGGAAGTCATTACTTTGGTTGTTCTGTATAAAAGATTCTGGTCAGAGTTCTAAAGCCTAGAATGCTGATAGAAATCCTGCCTGAGAAGACCATGTTGGGGAGGTTTCTGTTGGCAAAAGGGCCTGCATTGGTTGTTGGACTCCAGATAATGGGCTGGCAGAAAGTTTGCCTACATTTTGCTCATGTCCAGAGATTTTTGCCTGAGACTGAGATTAAAAATGGCAGACTGATTAAACTGGAAAAAGAAATGTCAAACCAATCCAATATTGAGGCAGTGGCATGGCTACTGTTGGGGCATTTAGTCAGACTTATGTTGAGAATCAATTGTAAAGAGCCCAGCAGAATGATTGAAAATGTTGTGAGTTTGGCCAGAAAAGAAGTGCCAATACAACTGTGAACTGCAAAGACTGAGCTGAGAGGATCTCCATTGTGCAGAAGGATCAGGAAAATAGAAAAGATGTCCTGAGGGCATCACAAGCAGCAAGTCTCCACCCTTTGCAGACTGAAAACTTCAAAAGCGTAAGACTTTACTTTGAGGAAAAAGCTGGAGAACACCATGTTGCAGAATGGTTGTGGAAGCCTCACCAGGTTCCAGAATGGGAATGTTATACAGTATTTGTTCCCCAGAATCAGGGCCATAATAGTCAGCAATCCAGGCACTCAACGTTTTGGGCAAGAAAATCAACCTGGCTACTGCTCCAGCTGGCAACATTCACATGGCATTGGTTTTAGGTCCAGTAAGAATGTGAGAGTTCTGAGATTAAGAAGTCTTCCACCTAGATTTCAGAAGAAGGCCTGTGAGGCCAGGCAGTGTGCCACAGGAAGGTAGTGTGTGAAGCTGAGAATCAGAAGCCTAATTTGCAGTGGAAACTCCAGAAGTTTGAAAAATCCAGGAACATGGATAATCTAAAGAAAACTATGAGGGAGCAAAGCCAGCCTAAGCGAGAAGCCATAGAGGCATAGATACATGAAGCTTACAATTTGCCACAGATTACTTTGAATGTTCCACATGGAGCTATAAGACTTAATATTTGCCCTGCTGTACTTAGACTTGCTTTGGTCCTAATACTTTGTTTCCTGTTGCTTGTACTTTTTGGAATGGTAATATTTTTCTTGTGCCACTGAATGTTGAAAGCATTTAACTTTTTATTTTCACAGGGGTTCACAGTTAGGAATTTGTCTTTGAACCTGAAAAACTGAGACTTGGACTATTTAGCAATGCTGAAACTGTAGAACTTTGGTAGCTCTTATAGATGGACTAAAATGTCTTTTGTGTAAGGAATATACATGTGTATTTGGGGGGTCAGGGGTGGAATGTAATGGCTTGTGTCTAGTTGCGCCCCTAAAGCATCATATAATCATTGAGATGGCTTCTAGAGTTTGTGAATAATTCATGATACAATACTGGGATTATTATTTGAGCAATGCATTTGTCCTGGGGCAGATAATTTGCATACAAATGTAGGAGAAGAAAGAGGCTAGCTAGCTGCTACAGCTGCGGCTCCTCCCTTTGCTTGTTGCTGCTTCATGCTGCCATGAATTGGTGCCCTCTGCCATGTGCTGCTCTACCTTGGAGTCAGCCAAGTATGGACTGAAACCTCCACTATCTGTGGGCTAAATAAACCTTTCCTTCCTTAATTTTGGGTGTTGGGTATTTTGTTCCAGCAATGATAGAAGAGTAACTGAGATACTTCTTGAGGTTTGAAAAATAATGTTTAATGTTAAAATTATGTAACATTGTTGGATATATGATTCCTAATGTACATAGATAATATTTAAGAAAATATTATGATAAGAAGGAAAATTGAAAAGGGGACTTACATTTTAAGTTTATACATTTAGAGAGAAGACCTGGAGTTCCTTAGGGTGATCTGTATGGGAGATTCTGGTCAGAGCTCAAAAGAACAGTAAAAAATCAGACCAGAAAACCAGTAAAGATCAGGCTCGGGAGGTTTACACTGAGTAAAAAAAAAAAAAAAAAAAAAAGAGCTTTTTTTAGCTGTTGACCTTGAAATGATATATGTTATGTCTTGACAAAAAAATTTCTATTTTGCTTTTGTCTAGAAACTGGGCTTAATCGTGGAGGACTAATTAGATTCATGTTGCAAATCAAGAGCAATGAGCCCCACAGAATGTTTTAAAATGTTGTGAGCTTGGCCAGAAAAGAAGCACCAACAAAACTTTGGGCTGCGAAGATAGTGCTACAGAGATTTCCACTGCTGAGAAAGAAGAGGAGAACAGCAAACACGGCCTGAGGTCAACATAAGAAGTGGCGAATCACCACACTTTGCAGCCTCAAAACTACAAAAGTGAAAGGCTAATTTGAGGGGAAACCACAGAGTACCTGGTTCCAAAATCACAGCAGCTTTACCAGACGCTAGAATGGGGGCAGCATAGAGAATTTATTCCTTATAATCAGGTTCAGATTGCTTAGCAATTCAAGTACTAGACCCCTACAGCTAAGAGAGAAGAAATTCTGGCTACTGTTCCAGCCAGCAGTACAGCTTGGCATCATCCACATGTTGCTGGTTTTAGACCCATGAAGAATGCAAGAGTTCTGAGATTAAGAAGGCTCTCACCTAGATAACAGAATGACTAGGAGATGAGGCAATGTGCCCCTGAGAGGGAACTATGTAAATCTGTGGGTGAAAAAGTGCAGCAGAGATCTGAGAAGTTTGGAAAATTCAGGAACATGGATCATCTAAGAATAACAGGAAGCAAAGCTGGCCTGAGAGAATCCATAGGAGCTGCCTCCAGAAGTGTCAGAGGGGTGGAGCCACGTAGAGCTCACTATTAACCACGGATTGCTTTGGATGTTCAACATGGAAATGTTTGTCCTTATTGATTTAGGACTTGTTTTGGTCCCAATGCCTTCTATGCTGTTGTTTGTGTCTTTCAGAATGGGAATGGTTTCTTGCACCATTGGAAGCATTTGACTTTCATTTATGCAAGGGCTCACTGCTAAGAGTTTGCCTTAGATCTTGGAGGAGCCTTGGGTCTTGAACGTTTTAGCAATGTTTAAACTACTAGGTCTTTGGAAAGTCTTAGAATGGACTAAGAAGCCTTTTTCATAAAGGGATATAGATGTCTTTGGGGAGTAAAGGGAAGAATATTATCGTTTGTGTCTAGTTGTCACCCCAAATCCTCATGTAATCATGGGGTGGACTTCTAGTGTTTGTGATTAATTTATAATGCAGTTCTGGGATTATGGGTGTGAGTGTTATAGCCACCATGAGGTAGATAGCCTAAATGCAGTACAAGAATGGGAGAGAGGCTTGCTTTCTCCTGATGTTCCTCCCTTTCTGCTCTTGTTGTTTTGCTGTTCCCTGCTGTCATGAACTCCTGCCTTCTGCCATGTGTCATTCTGCCTAGGAGCCAGCTGATTATGTACTGTGAGCTAAATAAGCCTTTCTTTCCATAATTTTGGGTATTGGGTATTTTATCTCACCAATGAGAGAAATGTAACTGAGATAGGTGCTAAGTAAGAGAGCAGAAATTATCAAAGTTGATTTAGAACAAAATTTGAGTTAGCTATATGCAGTTTATATGACTATATATAACTATATGCAGTTTATAAGAAATGGATTTCAATGTAATTATTTATAATAAATGCATGCCAAGTGGGTAGAAGCATATTACCTCCAAATACTAAAAGAAAGGAGGCTGGCCAAATACTTCAGTGAATTAAAGCATCTGCACGCAGGCGCAGGACATGGGGGATCAATTCCCAACCCTGTTGTGCCTGCCCCACATCTAGGTCACAATGAGATAGCAATTTAGACTGGACATGATGGCACGTGCCTGTAATCCCAGCTTTTGGAACTGCTGTAAACAGGTGGGTCAGTATGAGTCCAATCTATAAGGGAGACGCTGAACACTCTGTAGACCTTTCCGCCCCACCAAAAATAAAAACAAAATACTAATAGGAATAAACTATGATCATCTGATTGACATCAGACTATCAGATGAATTATATTTTAGAGCAATGACTCTTATGGAGAACAGAGACATTATGTAGTGATAAAAAGATTAATTCAACAAGAAAGTATACACTAATAATGGCTATTTGGAAACATCAAAAATGCAACCTGCAATACCTACAAAATATGAAGTACTTATTTATAACTCTATAAAAAGCATTTAAATAGTAACAGGCTGAAAAATAGAAAACTTTGATGAAAGAAATTAAAGATCTAAGTTAATTAAAAGATACACTATGCTCATTGATTGAAAGATGCAACGTGTTAAAGAAGCCAACTCTCTCAATATTGAATAACACAGTTTTAATTCAATTCCTATAAAAAAGAGAACACAAATTTACTTAAGGAAATTAAGTCAATCAGTCACAAGTACAAGTAGTATACAGAAGAAAGATCATTGTCCACTACAAGTCTGGGACCTACCAAAATCAAGCCACTTATTCTTATTGCACCATGTTTGGCTTTATTATAATTGCAGGGGACGAGGATGTTAAGAGTCACAAAGCAAAAGTTCATCAAGAAGTTTCACTGTGTTTTCTCACAAATTTAGGCAATGCTCAGGGATATTGTGAGATTTCCATTTAATACCTCTTCCTAACCATGGTCTTAGCTGCTGGCATGCGCCATTCTGGACCACAGGTTCCCCTACATAAGGAAGCATCCATATGGGACTTGGCATGACCCACAGCCTTGCAACCCAGGACTCTGAAGATAGCCTGGCAACTGCTTTGTGGGATGAGGTCTTCTTATATTCAGTTTCCTGTTTCCAACATCACTTCTTCCTAACAAAGGCTCAATTTGGTGCTGGAGCATTTTTCCTTCCTGCATTCATATGGCATAGTAAGCACGGTCTTGTCCTCAACTCATGCCACTTGATCCTAGAATACAGGAATCTGATCTGTTGATTGTACAGTTTTTAAAGCCACTCTACCTTATTACAAGAATCTTCTACCCAAGATCTCCAGCTGACAGAAAAGTAAGGTCCACATCCTATTACATCAAGGGATTTCTCAGGTTCCTTCTGTTGGGCTGGCTCCTATCCTTCCCTTCCATCTACCAACTTTCCCAGTGGGGTTGGTAGAGTAGAGGAAAGCTCCTGAGGAAATCATAACAGCTGATTCTTAGCCCTTCACCTGACTCTCCTGATTCAGTTTTCTTTTCTTTCCTGAGTGCTCAGACACTACAAAGTGATTCCTCTTTTCTTTGAAAGTCCCTGAGGTTCCTAATGACACCAGCTTCTCAGTATCCTTGTGCCTGTGGCAAATACAGCAGCCTATTCAAATCTTCTCACATTGCTTATTGGTACGTTTGGAGAAACCTCATAATTCCTTTGGGAACTACATTAATTTATATACTGTGTAGACAGCTAGACATTAGTAGTTCACACATTTGGATTTGTCTCCCAAGCTTTGAACGCAATGTATTAAAAATTAAGAGCACCTCATCCTTAGGAGTAAATTGAGCCCTAGATATTCAAGAACAATCACACATCTGTGAATGCTACAGGGTGGGGCTGTTTGTTTTCCTTGTTGGTTCACCTATTCAAACACACCAGAGACCATTAGATGTTATGTTCAAACTATCAGCCCCTAAAGGACAGAAAAGAATGCTTTTTATTACTACCCCGGTCCAATATGGCAGGCATAAACCAGACTGTCACTTTTAGAAACAATCCTAACAATTTGGGAATGACTAACTCCATAATTCCACCATCTTGGACAAAATTCAGTCATCATCCAGCTTCAAAGAATGACAACTGAGTTTTCTACAGATGGAATATTCAAAATGTCAGTATAGCTAAGACTCCCCACACCTGTGGAAAGAAATGTCCTTTGAGCCCACAAACAAGTAGAACACTAGACACAGAAACCAGTTGAGGTAATGTGATGATGTAGCCAGAAATTTGGATCATTGCAGACTCCATATAGCTGCTCTCCTTGGGTGCTTCAGGTGGAGAGAGGCCTCTCTTCCTCCTACATCACAGCCAAGCTAAGGAGCCTCATTAACAGATGACACAGGGCCCAAAAGTATGCTGGATAATAAAGCAACAAAGCCCAGGAGGATTTCAAAAGAGCAATGGCTTTATAGGCTTCACAAGATACCCACCCTGTGACAAAATCTACCCTCAGGGCTGATGCCTACACCTATACAAGCTTTCTGATGCTGTGCCAACTTGAGAGCTGTTCACTTAGTGAATGCAGATGCATATCTCTCCCTGAGAAGAGCTGTGCTGTGGTATTCAGAGGAGAATTAATTAGTAATAGAGAGAAAAGATGTGCAGATAATCAGAGCATCCTCCTCCTCAGTTTGTCACAACTCCTTATAATGAGACAGCTCTCAGCACAGCCTGGCCACATGACCTACTCCAATGCCCTACAGCTCGTGATGCGCCACAAAAAGCCCATTCCCAGATGACTCCCATGGGCAGCACTTTCCATACTATTGTGCCCCAGCAGGAAGAGATGATCCTCCACATTTGTGGGGTTCACAATCCCAGGTGAAAGCAAACTCTCAGGAGAAATAGAAATGTGCATTTGCTCTGAATATACACAGTCTCTTTGCTTGTCATTATTCTCTAAACAGTAAAGCTTAACAATGATTTGCATGACATTTATACTGTATTAGGTGTTACACATAATCTACTGATGATTTCAGTATATGAGAGTATATTAGTAGGTTTTATGTAAACACTATGCAATTTTATATAAAAGACTTGAGGCTGTGCAGATCTGGATATACATGGAGTTGAGGGGATGTCCTGGAGTCAATGCCTGCCGACATCAGAACAACTGTATGCGTGTAGCTCCTCACACTTGTGAATTACTCACACATGCTGAGCTATTACAAGCCACTTTGTGTTGTCCTCATGTGTTTTGGCTTAGCTGAAAAACTGCTGAGAGGTACTTTTCAAAGCACCAAGTCATCCCAAGGAGAGGTGGATATGGATTTTCCTGCAGGAGATGTTCTGTCAAAAGCTGAGATGCTCAGAGAACTCTTTCCCAGTTAAAATTTCCTAACATTTTGCTATTCCATTAAGAGGCAAATCCCCCATGTTCCAAACCACTATTATTTCTTAACCTTCTGTGAATTAAATACACAAGGAAGAAGGGTTATTAGGGCAGGTTCTCGAAAAAGGAGAGGAACCACTAGGTAGATAACTAGGACCTCAGAAGACATGACCAACTTTTACAATGTCATCATACTGCCAGCTGAAGTTTTGAGGGAACATACAGATCATAGCCATCTCTACATGGGCACCAGTAACACTTAATAAGCTGAATTTCACAGAGGTATGCTAAAAAATGTATTGTCCTACTTAGATGAGATGTTCTTTGTTCACATTCCAAAACAGGAAACATCCAGCATAACACTGAGTCTCTCATGTTGCAACAGATGCCTTCATAATTTAATTCCTGCTCATCCAATAAATATTCATAGGCACTAGATGAGAATTGTTTGGCTCCAGTAAGACTATGCAATGTCTCTTTGTCAACAAGCACAAAAAAGAGTATACTGCTCTGCTAGAAGTTTTGTATTCTTCATTAAGTCATGCTAATCACAGCCTACTTCAGCTACATAGGTTAGAGAGAAGCAGCTTTGCTGTTATTCAGAAAGCAACCAGGGTGTGCCTGTCTGCTGTAATCCAAGGGCAGGGAATAAAGGCTGAGTACATGCAGAGATCTCTATATGAAAGTAATGACTTGATTTCTTATGCCACCTTGTGGAATAAAGCTTAAACAATAACAGGGTGGCTCAACTCTGGCACTTTTTAGTAAAAATGTGGCCAATTAGCATAGCATAGCAAACTGAGTGGGCCAGAGACACACACAATGAAAACTCTCCATTATTCTGCTCACATACTTAGATTTTTATCCTAGATTTCCTCAAATTAGCTTTTGAAAGTTCTAGGCCACAAAGCTTTTTCTATGGGCCACAAAATTCACACCTATTGCTTTTCTTTCAATTCTGTGTTCTCTGGTTGGCTCAAAAACCCAATAGCTCAATCCCAATTTGAACCATAGTCCTTGATGTGAACCTACCTTGAAAGCTACTCTATCTGACCTTAATTTATTTGGAAGATAAAAGAAATTCAACTAAAGTTGTGTTTATTAATTACTTTATCAATCATTGTTTTGTTCACCAGGTCCTATATTAACCAAGCCATCAGGGTATCTTTAAGATGTACTGCAATGTCAAGCGGAAGCATCAGAAGGACACCCAAGATTTGGAGGCAGATTTATTTACATCCATGGGCACTGGTGGGGAACATTCCCAGAATATCAGGCTTGAATTTCTGTGGTCTAGGATTTTTATATGATACACAAGCAGGAGGTACAAAGAAGATACAAAGGTGACACAGAACAGCCTGGCAGTTCCAAATAACTATAGAGAAAAGAAAGTAACTTCTTAAAGAAGCCAAGAACAATAAACAAAGCTTAGGGTGAGTTGTCATCTGTTACTTAGGGATTTCAGAAAACTGGGATTTAAAAAGGTGTAACAGCTTATCCTGATTAATGTCTCCACCCTTACTTGAGACGTTGGTGATTAGCCCCTCTCCTCACTGTAATTCTTCTATTGTGTGACCTAAATAAAAAGGAGATGCTTCTGAAGTTCTGCACTCACTTCAAGAGAGACACATCTCAGTGAAACCTCTAAAGCTACATTCATTGGGTCCTCTCGTCACTTCTTTTGGCTCTGGATCACAACATACAACAACCAGCTAGCAGGGTATATAAGTTACAAGGGTAGGGTGATGACCATCAGTTCATGTAGCTTGGCACAATGATACATCAGACATCCTGCATGTTGTGCTACACTCTCATGGTTACAGCAGTCAAGAAAATAATTAAAAAGCCATGAAGCAGTTGCAGAGATAACCACAAGTTATAAAAAGAAAAATTTGTCTTGCAGAGTATCTCCCCTCAAGTATCAATACGAAAAAGTCTCCAAATTACAGAGATCCTCTAATGTTTCAATTGTATAAACTGCCAAATACCTCCTTCCCAAACTTCAAGCAAATATAAAGATTATATTTGCTTGGACAACAAATATCAGCTACTTCATATTGTGTACAATGCAGCACATTGCTATGTCATAAATAGGTAGCATGCTATATATTACTGTGTCATGTGTTATCATATATCAAAACTTTATTCATAAAACAAGCATTTTTGACAAAAAAGGATTAACATTTATACTACTTGCTAGACATTACACTTTATGATTCATTATGATATATATTACAAAACATGACCACATGCTACAAACGTTTCATGTGTGTGGACTAGATTTAAATGTGATATTCACAATGTATGCTATGGAGGCTTTCAAGACACATTTGACAAGGTGAATAGAATTGGATTGAAATGTATTTTACATAGAATGTTGAAATGCTGGTTAGTCCTTTTCACCCTTACATAAGAACTAGCATATATTGTCCCTGAGCCTCAGGTGAGCCACTTTCTTCTCCTAGGTCAGGCCTCTGATCTTTATGGCAGGAATCTCAGCACCAAGTTCCAAACACACTTTAGGAAGGATACATGTCTCCTTTCACTCAGATTCTCATCAACTCTGAAGTAAAATGATTGCTAGGTCCCTTTAATCTAATAATGATTGTTAGTTTCCACTCCATATGTTTATCATCTTTTTTTTTTTTTTTTTGCGGGACTGGGGATTGAACTCAGATCATTGCACTTGCCAGGCAAGTGCTTATTCTGCCAAGCTATTTCCCCACTACTATCATCACTTTTTTTTTTTGTCTTTTTGAGACAGGGTCTCGCTATGCAGTTGAGGCTGGTCCTGAGCTCACTTTTGTAGCCCAGGCTGGTCTCGAACTAGCACCAATCCTCCTGCCTCAACCTCCCGAGTGCTGGGATTACAAGCGTGCGCCACCACGCCCGGTTATCATCATATTTTGATGGATTGATTTGGAAAAGTTTTTCTTCATCTGTAATTGCATTTTCACATGATAGATACCCCAATAACGGTAAGATGAAGCTACTCTTGGCTCATCTTACATCTTCAAATGAAGAAAAAGTTTTATATATATAAGAGAAGTGAAATATGTAAATAGGTACGTTCATTCTTGTGACCAAGGAAAGGGATATGGGGAAAACTTGCAAACATGATGAAGAAGAAGAAGAAGGAGAAGAAGAAGAAGAAGAAGAAGAAGAAGAAGAAGAAGAAGAAGAAGAAGAAGA